>JAMKCH010015850.1:0-37753 GCA_023653785.1 Ophioderma brevispina
TCACAGGGGGGATGGACTCAGGGAGGAACGAGGGTCCTTCTGAATGGACTACCTTAACTCTAAGGGATGGATGAAAGTCAATCACCAAATACAATGCGACACTTGATAGAGCGCAGTTACAAATGAATATAGGCCTTTAATGCCAGTTAAGCACACCAAAAGCTACGAAAGACATAGGAATTTCAACATTGAAAAGATGTATTTGTCTAAACTAATAATGCTTGCAACTCAATTTTCATAATTATTTGAGTGGATTCCAATCAAATCAACATACATGAACTATTTATGGTCTTACAAGAACGCAATGAAAAACGCACTTTAAGCAAGCGCAAGACTCATTTTAAAACTGACAAATATAAAATCTTTAAATTTGCTCTCAAATGAAAGACAAAGATTGAAAGAATAAAAAACATACACACAGCAAAAAACTATATCATAGAACATGGAGTAATTTTTTTAGGCCAAAAGACTGCTTATGGCTTTGCCTTACTGAGAGGCATAACTTATAACTATAAGGTGTAAAAACTCAAGTGACATGACAGTGCTAGCCAGGGAGGGGGCTCAGGGGGCGCTAGCCCCCCGTCAAAATTGACAAAGTGTGCAAAATCAGCCTAATTTGGACAAATTTGGGCACCCGCCCCCGTCTGCCAGCTCAGCCTCCCGTCAAATTACAATCAAGGCTACACCCCTCGCATGAACACCGAGGACTTGTTATCATGATACTATAACCACAAAGGGATGACAATAGGATCAAAAAAGTGTGTATGCAAAGGGAATCAACACTTAAAGACACTATCAGTGATTTGAAAAATATTTGAAATTTGCAGATAGCTTCAAAGTGAAGGATAGTCTGTAGGATTATCATAAGTTACCTTTTCCAGCTGTTAGAATGAAAGAGAAAGGAGGAAAAACGGCAGTGTTCAAGATACGATTCTACATTCAATTCCGTGTTGTAGTAAGTGTCCGTTCAGGACAGTAATGACTAAAATCTCGGATTATGTCCTTATTAGGTGCTTTGGTCTATCATTTGCAGGGTATGTTAGGATACATGTACTTGTTACGTACATTGATAAAATCGGATGTTGATTTTTTTTTCGATTTGCTGATTAGCAAACACCGGGATAGTGTCTTGAAGTGTATAAGGGGGGGCCACAGGATCCAACATTTTGTTTTAAATAAAAAAAGAAAAACGTAAAAAAAATCCAAAATTTTTGAATTGTTTAATTATATGAAAAAAAATAAAAAAAATCAAATCGGTCATGACGTTTTTATGCTAATTAGCATAAATGAGCATTTGGTGGTGCTATTCAAAACTTGTTTTGCCCCTTAAATATACTGAGTACTTTTTTAGAAATTGTAATTAGCTATGTAAACTGTATTGTTATTTATGTCTCCTATTCTGCGCCAAATTTTAGGGGCAGTCCTTTGGGAAAGATGGTTTTCCATTTTTAGGTGGGAGAATTGTGCTGCCATTTTGAATGGTACAACCGATTTCCATTTTTTCCTGTTATGTGTCGAGTTGATGTACCCAATCAATGACTCGAGTTTTGGTAAACAAAACAAACAACCAAAAACAACAATGGCAAAGTGGTTTTCAGAGGAGGGGTCTACAGTAATGAGCCCCCCCCCCTTACACGTGGGAGTACAGTGTTTGCACTATGAACTAAGGTGTACTAGATAAACTACTCCAGGTGGTTTATTACAAAAATCATTAATTTACATGACTGCATAATCACTCAAAACCATGCAAAAATAATGGTTGACCAAGTTGAGGGCACACGCTTTCAAATGTGCTTGTGTCTCTTTAAATAGCAATTACATTGAAATATAATGCAATACAAGTACCATTGACAACACCATTAAAAATCCCAGCGTCATTGACTCATTAGATGTGACTGGGCAAACATTTTAATGTATATTTTGTTGAATCTGTAATGACATCAAAGAGATAATGTTCTTTTTTGCTTTCATTGGTCTCATCTCTCATCATTTAGTTCGCTGGTATGTAGTTAAAAACTTATGATTTAATAAGAGGTTTGGGTAATATTATATTTCCGCCATAATTTTCTCTTTAAAGGTGCAACAAGAGATTCAAGTAATCCCTATTTTCTGTGAAATGTAATGATGTTTCATATAATTAGACGCACCTTTTATTTGGTACAGAAATAACTTAAATGAAAACAAAAGGTGATTTGTAAATGCTGATACTTCAATAGAAAACATGGCTGAATTACGTATTTGCTCCTATAGGAACTTAGAAATTTCACATTTTTTGTACCACAGAAACAGATCTAGATAATTCCTTACAGATGGGGATATTAAGCTTTACACCAAGTGCCAAAATCAGAATTGTAACATTTTTTCGGGACACCTGTTATTTGAAATCTCTCGTTCGTTGCACCTTTAATGTAACAAATTAAAAGAAAAAAAATTGGGGTCACCGAGGTAATTTTGTAGGTTAAAACCACCCATTACAAACATACACATTTTTGCCAAAAATGAACTATATAAGTCTATGAAAATAATTTGTTATGTTTTTAAATTTTTTTTTAAAAGTTTCTGGGTATAGCAAAAATTTTAGCTCAAAATGTTGTGTATTTTTTGGATATAAGTTGCACACTCCTGGAGCTTTTGATAAAACCAAACCAGAGCATCAATGAATGCGAGCCTATCAAGTGATGGTATTCAAAGAGGACATAGTTTTGTGACGCCCTTATTTTACTACAATTGGAAAATACATGATAAAACAAATTGACTTGTACAAAAATGTTGTAATTAGAACAAGGTGGTTCTCGAACCACAAGTCTTGTCTCTCTCTTTGTGATCGCAAAATGTGTAACACTTGTATGATTGGCGTTTAAAGGTCATATAGGGGTCAATGCGTGTCATTCTGTGAACACACCCCATGAGTCAGTGGCTATTGACCAAGCTAGGCTGCAATTGGCTCCAAATTGTTTAGCAGAAGAGAAACAAAATTATATAACTTTACCCTAATGACAAAATGCCACTTAATCAGCACACATGAGCTTTGATAAAGATGGAATTTTGGGAGAGGTTCGAAACCAAATCTGGTAACACCCCCATATGGGTCACATGTCAGCAGTTGAGTGATTTTTCCAACTGAATTTCGTTTCAATGCATGTGACCTGAATCCAATCTGTTAAAACCCCCATATGGGTTTTGGGCCAGGGATCTCTGACCAAGATTGGTGCTTATAGCAATTGATCTGCGACTGAAAATAATTCATAGATTTTGAAGATTGCCCCTAATGGCCAATTGTGAACACCCTATAGGAACCAAGCTTGGGACCAAAGGGTTCGGACCTAATTTGGTTGAAAATTGGCTCAAGAGTTTGGGCAGGAGAGAAACAAAATTACAACAACTTTATTAAAAACAAATGGACCCAGACAGACAGAAAGACAAACGGTATCTGTTTCAAACACTAGAAATAAATATAAACTGTCTGAAAACACTTAATTTAACCTAAAACATTCAATCTTGCCTAACATGTAGGTTATGCTGGTTACATGAAAGCTAAAGTGTGAGCACACAAAGGATCATTTTCAGAAATCCTAAATTGTTAATTAGCTAAATTAGGTACTAGATAGAAACATATACAATATAATAAAGGTATGTCCAAGGAATGCCGTTAATAATGAGAGTTATTAACGGCATTTCTCTACATTGCGACATTAACTTTATTAATGCCGGCGGCAGTCCGTCCGTCCATCCAGCCCATCCATACAGTCCCATCCCATCCCCCCCCATCCACACATGCACGCTCACCACCCGCATGACCTACATGCATACATACATACAGACATACATACACACACAAACACACACACACACACATATATAATTAGGACACGTAAATGTACATACAAATCGGTTTTTGGTGTGCTTGAGCAAACAGATTGTTCAATTGTTAATTCTTATTTTTGACATGTGTTAAAACACACACACATAGGCACACACCTAAAACACATGCAAAATCAGAGAGGACAGGCACATACTGGGATACAGACATGGACACAACATACACACACACCACACCACATAGGAAAGGTTTTTAGTACAAGAAATTTCCAGACATTTATTTTAAATTGAGAAAACATATGTGGATTTATAGAGCGTATGCGATACTATCTGAACTGACCAGATAAATGAGCAGAAATTCATTGATTGGGTGCATGCACTGGGCTTATTATGGAAAATACACAATTTTTTATTTTTTTTATTTTTTTTACAACAATTTTTTAAAGTACATAAATGTTACATTACTATTATACTATATCCATTGTTAAAAACTACGGGTACAAGCCTATTGACTAATGCACAGCTGTCTGACCAAGAGGTACTGAGCTTGTAATACCAACAGACCATGGATGTGTCCTTGCTAAAAGTCAGACCCTAGAAGCTAGCAAACATGAATTGAGCACACTGCCCAACCCAGGTAAAACATAGGATGCAAATGCATTATCGAGGCTAGCTTTATACAACATAGCAGCTAGGAAAAGTGATGCTGCATGAAAAAATGACTACTTAATTGTCACCTTGGAAATCAGGGCAAAAATACAAAACAATCCCCCCAAAAAACAATTTGAAACTCAAAAATTCAAAAAATGTTCATGAAGCACCAGTAAATTTCAATTACTTGCATAATGTGACTTCACGGAGAATTGAACAAGATACAAAAGCCTAGTTTATATGTTAGTGGCTGCCGTGATAGGAAAAATCTTCTACTTGAGGCATAAGCCTATCTATTGAGAGGCTGAAAATATGGGGTCACGAGGACCTTGCGCAATTCACCCTAAAATCATTTTTTTAAAATGAACCCATGAGACATCTAAATGCATTCAGCACCTGCAATAAACGCAAAATATATTAAACCCTCCTCTTCACGCTCGCGCGCGCGCTTCAGGATTGAAGATGTTTTACTTGCATAAAAACGCTTTACAATGGGGAGTGCGTTGTGTGTTAAGTGAAGGCATTTGACGCTTCAGGTTGCAGAAGGCATTCAGTGGATTTGGGGCTTGGAAAAAATGCTAAAAGGTGATATATGACCCACACTCCTTGCGGCAGGCATTTCAGTGGATTTTGGCTTGGAAACATGCCAAAAGGGGATATCGACCCAAACCTCCTTAACCAGCTCTTTTGCAAAGTATTATTTAGTACACAGCCAGATGGTTTATCCCAAATCCTCTGTGCAACATGTGGGGGTATCTTATGGTCACTTCTGACAATATTATGAGGGAATGCCTGATATGCAAATTTAACTGGGGAAAGAGTACATGCTCTACCATACATGCAAACTCCAAACGGTGAGAGAAGGTTACCCGTCAGTGGACATAACCAAATAATGAGGTTTAAATGGGAAATTGTGATGAAAAATCATTGCAAAATGGAGTGTTTTTTGAACCCTCTTAACCCTATGATTGAATGACGTTTCACTGATGGTTTTTGCCCCCTTTAAAAGCACAAGATACCTATGCACTCTTACCCGGGAATTTCTTGATTAAATTTGGGGAGGGGAAGAGGCGGGAATAGTAGACGAAATTCTGAAAAATGGACCTGAAAATATTTCAATTTGCCAAAATGACACACTACAATGGCGTTGACTGTTGAAACAAATTCTCGTCACAATTAAAGCTGCCTGAAAGCTTCGATGAGGGCACATTAATTTTCAACACATCATGTTTTTTGCATAGGACCAAGGCTTGTCCCATATACTAATCAGTGTGTGAAGCTAAGGCTCAATTTGACGTCTTCATATAGAAAAATTCACACTTTGTTATAAAATTCTGGATCCGGAAATTTTTTGTTATTACACAGTATTCTATGGCACTGTTGTACTATGCATAATTTTTACTGCATGAAAACCAGAAAAATCCAATTCAACTCTAACTTGGAATAAGCATTAAGGTGACTATCTTCTAGTTTAGATGCACTTTTTTTAATTACTACACAAAATTTTACAAAAAGCGAAATTTATATCAGAAAGTTGGGTAAATTTGGTTAAATTTTGCTAAAAAACAATGACAAATTAGTCTTTGTTATATATGTTTGAGAAATATGAATGTGTGGTGATGTATTTTCCCATTTGCTGGTGAAATTAAAGAACACTATCGTGAGATTTGCTAAATCAGCAATCGAAAAATCATCAAAAATAGCTTTTTACATGTATGCAACACTGTACAGGTATCCTACACATACCATGCAATGATAAGACCAGAAGCAAACTAAGAAGGACAGAACGGAGATTTAGTCATTCCTGTTTCCGAACGGAATTACTACAATAAGTAATTGAATGAAGATCGTTTTATCTTGGGAACACTGCGTTTTCCTTTTCTGTCAATCTACAGAGGGAAAAGGTAAAACTGTGAGAATTATACGAGTACCCTTCACTTTGAGCTATTCTGCAAATTTCTAAATTTTTCAAATCATGATAGTGTCTTATTCAAGGGGAATGAGGGACTGAAAACCTGACTGCAACAAAATTGAAAATCTCATTTGTGGGGGTTCTAAGCTAAAAAGGACATGCTTATCATGAATTGGAAAAATTTTTTTTTTGTTTTTTTTAGCCTTTCTGTCGGAAACATTTATTTATCACCGAGTTGAGTGCCATAGTAGGTTTACAGCGGTCTTCAAGGAGAGGTTTATTTCTTTTTTTTAATTTTTAGTAAATTTTGATTCTGGTACTAAACATCTAACATTCAAAATCTTGGATGAAAATCCAGTTGATTCTTTGGCATTCTGATCCATGTGTCAAAAATGTTTACGTCAAGATGCCATTTTCAAAATTTGAATTTAAAGTAACTGTTAACACGGCATTCACCACCCCACGCACAGAAATACTAGGAATGGCATGTTTGTATAGATAAGCCAAGGAATTTATTACATTTTTTAACAATTGCTATAAAGATTTGGAGCTACAATCAAACATGATTAATTGAAAACCTAAGGTTAGTGGCAAGGGCATTTTGTATTTTCAGCATTCCTTACCTTAAAAGTACCTTATTCCCAAAATTCCATTTTGTTTGGCATTTGGCCATTTTAACAAGTTTTTTCACTGTCACCATTAAACTGATCATAATGTATTTTGTGTTGTCATTATTGTACAGTCTATCCAACAGATCACCTAACAAGAACATTTCATGAGGTGATAGGGCAGAAAGTAGAAGGATTACACAAAACCTGTTAAAGTTTGAAATTACTTCAGCAAGAAGTTCAGGGGATTTTGAAATAAGCAATAACAAAGTGCTCAATTGTTTAAGCTTATTAAAGTGAACGGAGGAGATTTTTTTAGGATAACCAAATTTCGCTCAATTCACTGGATTGGTTGTAGACCAATACGAGAGCAGTTACAAAGTTATTGGACCCACAGGTGCAAAAGAAAAACCACAAAAACCTTGTTTTGAATGCCTGACTATCGTAATTCATCCCTATAGAAAACCCATGTTGACTTTTGTGCACGACAGGAAAGTAAAAATCATAATCCGTTCATTACATAAAGAAGCCGTATTGGGCGTATCACTTCAGGTGATGTGATCTAATAACATTGGTAAGCATTCCAAATATGTAAAAACCGGGGTTCGAGAAAAGTTGGGGCGCTTCTTCCTGGCAAAATTCCTCATTTCTTTAAAGGCTAGGATTGCTGCCCTTCAAATTTCAAACAAATCATGTTTTTTACATATACTGCTTGTCCACATACTAACTCACTTGTGAGAAATAGCTAAGCTCAAATCGACTTGTCCTTCATATAGAAAATCAAAAACTTTGTAAAAAATTCCGGATCTGGAATTATTGTTATACACAGTATCTCATGGTATGTTATACTGTTATATAATGGTTTACTACATATTAACATGAAAAATCAGATTTATCTCAAAACTTTGGAATAGAGCATTTTAGGGTGGAATATTCTTTAGGTTTTTTGACTATTTTTTAATTAATACACAAAAAAGAATAATAAATTTCGAGTCAGCCTTTAATGTGTCAATCAAGGTTGTTATACAGGAATAGATTTGCAAACATTTCAATTTTGTTGGTGTTGCCATGGCAAACTAACGGAATATTAAAAGGATTTCAAGGTGCTGTTGCTGGATTTTGACTTTGGAAGAACCGAAAGGAAAATAGTAAGAGACACAAGGGAACTTTCCAGAAAATGTGGCCCCCACTTTTGGGTAATGGTCAATTGTGACATTTAAATGTTTGCCACACCCCCCTATTTGGATATCTAAATGAACACTCTCCCAAACAGTAGTTGACTACATTTCATTATGAAAATTTTTAGCTTAAAGTAACTCAAATATAATACAATAATAGTCTTCCAGGGACGTGGGGACTCTCATTGCCATGATAAATATTGTCAAAAATTTGTTACAGTAAGAGTGGTGTCCACCCTTATGCATTATGTAGGATAATGAATAAAAAAATTATCGTGGTCCCCGGAGTGTCGTCTGCCACCCCGCACCCTTTCCTTTCCACCAAGTTACATCATCGTAGCCCTTACGGAACTCATATGGCATTTTGACTAGATTAAGGGTTAACATTTGGACTGGCCAAAGTAACATGAGGGCACCAAGTCACATGAGGTCACCCACAGATCACCAAACCCCATCTTTCCACCAAGTGACATCATCGTAGCCCTTAAGGAAATCATACGGCATGCACTATATTAAGGGTTAAATTTTGACCACAGACAGACACAAACACACACACACGAGTAATCCCTATGTGTCCTTCTGCAATTTATGCGATGACACAAAAACATGGGATGTAGGGGTCTAGAATGTAGCTATTTTTGTGGGCCGCCAGCTATAGCTGGCAGGACCACTTTGCATTGGTGGTGCGTTGTGTATGTAGGGGTTGTATGTGTTCACTAAAATGTAAGTTTTTAATATTGACCTCAATTGAAAAGTTGAAGTTCCTTTGGAACCAAACTTGGTGTTATTAGGCAGGAGCAGACAGAATATCATAGGGTCCTTATTTAAGGAGTTGTTCATCTAAGGTTTGACACCTTTAGTAGTTAGTATGGATCCTCTACATCAATGCAAGGTAGTTAGTGGGTCTCAAATTATGGTGTTATTTTCAATAGGGGCCACAGTTTAAGGTTTTACACAGGGGTCAAACTTTTAAAACTACTCCAAAACATGTTGAAACATCTTTCATAGTGTCCGTCTAGTTCACACGGATTCCAATAAATGTTATAGTTTGTCCCACTTCGCCATTGGTTTTGGCGTTAAAGAGTAAAAATGACTCAAACGGTAAAAAAAGTCAAAACTCAATTTGTACAGGGGTCAACACTGAAGTTGCTCTGATTCTTTTAAATGCTTGCAAATTGTTGCCTGAGGCCTGCGGACTCCCCAACGGCTAGTTTTGATGCTGTTCCTTCCCTGATTACTTCCCGCGACTACCGGTCCAACACAGGGTCCATCGCCAATTCAATTGGCATTTGTTTCCCCATGACCCATTTTGTCCCATTAAAATGCTCACTATGAATTGACAGATGCTACAAAATCTTCCTTATTTTGACCTTCCGCTTAGCTGAAACAATTTGTTAATTTTGCACCAAAATGAGCAACTTCTGATTTTGACCCCTTGTAAAAAATGGAGATGACCATTCTTTGCAACTTTTAGCCATTTTACCCAAATAACTCTGAAACATGGCCACAGATGGTACAACTATACATTTTTGGAATCCTTATGACAAGACGGACAATATGACATGCATTTCCAAAACATGATTTGGAGTAAATTTACAAATTGACCCCCCGCTTGTAAACTTAAATTGACCCCTATGAAAAAGTGCCACCAATTTGCACCATACCTTGCATGATATAGCGGGTCCGAAATGATTTAGTGCAGATGATGGTTGACCAAGGTCCTTGCTCCCGCTCTACATAGGTGCACCATTGGGATCCCCTCATATGTTGATAAGGTTCAAAGGTCATGTGCCAAGGTCAAAGGTCATTGGGGCGGCCCACAGATTATATTCTCTGAAGATAGAGAGCACCGAAAGGTGAGAAATACGAAATTTAGTAGTATTGTGGGCGTTACTCCATTACACAAAGGTCAGGAACCTCTACAACTATCGGGTGAATGGGTTTAAAAGGGTCTCTAATTCAGTAATATGTTGAGATGATTAGGTTTTTTCAAATAATCATTGCACATAAAACTATGTGTGCCTGAGCTTTGTTCATAGTCTTGATTTTTTGTTGAATTTGGTGGTATCAGGGGTAGGGGTAGGTATAATACCGGCATTGAGGTCAGTTGACCGGTTCCCACCACTTTATGATTACACCTTTACATCGGCTGGCACATAGGCAGTGCAGTCATAACAAATAATGAACGCAATGAAAACAAATCAAGAATGTTAATAATAAAACATTAAAAAATTTGCATTAAAATATTAAAGTAAGCACCACAAGCATGTTATAGATAACTTTAGTGTGTAATTGGACCTGGGAAATTAAGTCACTGCATTGGGTATGCATGAGGCTCCCTGGCAGTCTCAATTAATGGTTTGGATTTATTCCATATAGGTTTGATTGATATCTTTCATCCAGGCCTTATCAAGGAGACTAAAGTGGCTCAAAGATAATCAAGAGTTGTTTACGTCCTCCCCAGGTCCAATTGCACAAAAACCAGTAGAACTAGAGGATAACTGCACGAATTACAACAGATCTATCCACTCGACCGAGTGGGAGTTCCCGGGGAGGGGGGTTCTCAAGTTTGGTTTGAGATGTGCCTCCAAGAGTCTGAATGTAGGACCCCCAGGGTAGGACCCATATCTATACCAATTTTTGACAAAAAAAGGACCCATAGCTATACCAGAAATGCAGATTTTAGGCAAAATATAAGAAGTTTTCAATTATTTTCCTCAAATTTCAATATTTTTAGCAAATTTTGGAAAATTTTGGCTTCAGATTGAGGAAATTGGACTAGTTTTCCAACAAATTTGAGAAAATGTTGAAAAAAAACACGACCCATTTCAATACCAATATTGGCATAAAAAAGGGGTCAGTCATATACCATAAGGCTGAAAATGAGACCCATGTTTGTGGCACATCCCCATATGATAAATTGTGTTGAGTACCCCCTTCCTTAGTCAAAAATTTTGGAAATTAGAAACTTTTTCACCTCCTTAACTTTGATTGGCCTGAAATCAATTTCTCAAGAATGTAAAGTTGGTCCCAAATTAAGTTCTGAGGACCCAAAATTCACAAAAATTTCAGAAATCAAGCACCTAGTTTGGTACTTTCTGCCATTCACCCCTACTCAAACTAAACTTGAGTACACCCTCTGGACATCAATTTTCAATATGGTATCAGATAATTACTTCCTATGGTGGAACATAAATACCTCTGTTCGACATAAAATATCTACCCCATATTAAATATCTACCCTATATTCAGTCACATTAAAATTGCCAGGCATCATATTTCTTGAACAATCTTTTAGCGAATGTATTACCTCCTCTCTTCTCCCGCGTAAGTACTCTTGCTCCCCAGTTTTTGTGCAATTGGACCTAGGGTGGACATACACAACCATTAATCATCATTTAGCCACAGACCTGGATGAAAGAAATCAATCAAGCCTATACGGAATAAAGCATAAACCCCATTATAATTGAGAATGCTAGGGAGTACCATGCATTACCAACATATTGATTTTATTGCCTAGGTCATTTGCACACAACATGGGAGAGGTTCATACCTTCAGCTCTACTCCCTAATCATTCACACCCACATCCACCTTGGGACCAGGCTTTAAAAGCCGAGACTATCATATATTTTATAATACGTGCATTTGTCTTGGGTAAAAATGGCCAATATATGTGAGTCCATCTGAAAAAGAGCATATAGAGCTCAAGCAGTAGACATTACCCTCCAAATCTGGGAGTTTCCATAACCTGACCCATCTGACACTTTTTTCTGATACACTTAATGAATTTGGAAACCCATCACGGAATAAAGAACAGGTATAGGCCCTATCCATTATTATCGGTCGCATAGCGACAGTATATTACTTTACTCGGGCCCTTTTTGGGTCGTTTTTTGTTCACGGTAGGCAGTTCAATCCCTGTTACGTAATCGGTGACCGAAACCGCTGCACACAGACTTGTGCGTGGGTCTCACCAACTCTTGGAATTATTTTGAGTTTTTCCCCGAAAACAAAAGCATGTAGCAAAATAATGCTGCGACAGATTCAGCCATCCTTCAAATATAGCATTGCATGATATCTTCTATCCCATTTCCGTAAACGGTATAGAGAAATGTGGTCAACTTTTTCTTTAAGGGCGAAGTATCCATCGATGGGTGATTTCAAGAAGTTGTCCTCTTTGCTGCTGCACTGTGCGTGTCCCATTGACAATACCGCTAAATATAGCCTTGGCACTCGGCACCACTTTCGGAGGTCTCCGTAAATATCCGAAATATAGATTTATGAGTAGCGATGTTGCGGCTCCCGTCGTACGGTACTCATACAATAGGCTTCTTTTGAGTCGCAGCAGCTAACTTGAAAGGAAGGCCTTATTTGTTGTATGATCCGAGATCGGGAGCCGCACATCGCTAATGAAAAGGGAATCGTCGCTGTGATGGCGGGATCGCTCGCCGATTAGATATTGCGAGAAGTCAGATGATCAGCTTTCAGCCATATCGTGATATTTCCAAATTTACCGTTCTGACCAAAAGCTATGGATTTTTAAAGCTTTTAGCATTTTTTTCATTATGAGTATATCATTTGCCATAATATCAAGGTAAGTAGAATTCTTTACATATGAAAGAATAACCTATTTTTTCCCCGAAGTATTTGTGCAAATTCTCGCACGGAAATAAAAAGAAATGAAGTGGAAAAATCTTCGCCATTGACATGCTGTACAACAAACCCAGCTAAGCCTGTGATTGACAGCCTCTTGAGTTGACAATGACGCACGCTTCCGGGATTAGGTTTTCACACAGTTTTTTTCAGTTTCTATGAAAATCCAGCAAAGAAGAGTGAGAAACTAATACAATTACATAGAGACATGCCATCAGGGTGATTTTCTACAATTTTGAAAGTATCTACAGAACAGAGTTGAGAATATAGGTTAATTGTCTACCAAAAAAAAGTTAAAAAATCCTGAAATGGACCCATTTTTTAATCATTTAGTTCATATTACGCAAGATAATGTTTCTTTTTATATAACTCATACATAGATTCAGTCTTTAATTGGTTTATTTGTGCCACATGACTATTCAATAGAGTTACCATCATCTCAATGGTCTAAAAATTAACTATTAACGCGTTGATAGTTTTTACTATCACATGCCTCTATTTCCACCCGCACGTTTGTGTTAAACATGCCATGCGTATACGTATGACGTAAAACGATTTCTGATTAAGAGGTTTGTTAGGCACTAATTTCGTACTTTCATCTCCCGTTCGCTACGACTGTACAACGCCTAGCAATGTATGGAACTGTTGCCAATCCGAACCAGTGACTACTATGATGAAAAAGTTTTCCTTGCAGACATAATCATGGCGTCCACTGAAGCAATTTGCGCTAGTAAATGAATGAGATCTAGTGGATTTAATTGAAGAGGCCGATTAAAAAAACTAATAGCGTCAAATAAAATACGCTGTCCAATATTCTGTCAGACTATGTTTACCACAGGAGCACTGACTTATTTTGAAGGCTGATTTTGAACTTAAAGTCTGACTCAGAGATTTCGAAATATTATTTTTTTTGTGTAATAATGAAAAATAGTCACTAGAACTAGTAACCTAAACTGCACAATTCCAAATTTTGAGGTGTATCGGATTTTTTCGTTTTGATGGCAGTAACATTTATGTGTAGTAATTACGTCCCATAGGATACTGTGTATAACAAAATTCCGGATCCTGAATTTATAACAAGTTGTGATTTTCATATGAAGGAATTCGATTTAAGCTTAGCAATTTCACCACCGTGATTCGTATATGGACAATCAGTAGTACCTGCAAAAAACACGATTTTTTTTGGAAATTGATGGCGCCTTCCTTGGGGGGGGGGGGGGGGGGGAAGGAAAAAAGAAAAAGGGGGGGGGGGGGGAGGAGAGAGGAAATCTCTGAGTCGGTCCCCTTTTAATACTGTTGGAGAAAAGATTGATGTCAATGTGTCGGCGTTACATGTTGAAATTTTATAATCGGATTTTTGAATTTAACTGGATTCTGGAACTTTGATTCTTTGAATCTTGAACTCTACTTGAATGCTGGAAATATCACCTCGTTTATGGTCTACCAAAGGTAAGTACGCTTTTTCTTCTTTGAAAAATCATAGAACTTGTCATTCTTTTTCAGAGGCATTTTTTTTTTTTGTTTTTCCTTGTGCTGTAGATCCAGGCCTATATGCTATATAATATTAAATGACCAGAATCTATTGTATGAGTTATAAAAACAATATTAACTGCCTTGTATTCGGTGATGGTAAAAATAATTTATCACTCGGTGAAAGATGGATGTTCATTTCACTCGCCTGCGGCTCGTGGATGGAACAATCCAGCTTTCACCTTTGATCATATTTTTACCATCACACTCATAGTCAGTTAATATTTGTATAATATGATTTTATAAGCTGCTTAGTTATCTCAGGAAGATATGTCTGAAATTTTCTTATTCTGTATTGTATAGTTTTTAATATATACTTTATTATGTACCCAAGATTCTATTGATGGTTGCCATAAGAAATAAAGAAAATAAAAGATGACCTTGACAATGGTCTCCCAATTGCTTCAATGTACGAGTAATAAAATTGGAATATCTCCGCAACCGTAGATCGATTTGAAAAATTCAAAATGTACGTGCTGCAGTTGGACCCCCTCTATCAAATGGTGGGTATTTTAAACCTCTAGATACCAATATAAATTTCCACCTGAAGTGCCTAATGCACGGATCTCCGTAAATGTAGAGGCAGGCAATCGGCGGTGAAAATGGTACGTACAAATTAACTGTCATGTTGGTGTTGACACACTGCAAGGAAATTTAACCCCAAATCTGGGAGTTTGCATAACCTGACCCATCTGACAACATCTGTTCTGACACACTTATGAATTCGGGAAAAACCCTATTCCATTAAGGTCCAAATTCATTTTAAGCGTGTCAGAAAAACGTGATCAGATGAGTAAGGTTAGGGAAACTCCCCTCAAATCTTGCCTGTGGTGGGCACTGCACTGTTCAAGACAAACTTCCAGCTTGCCATTATCAGCTCCTAAAAATATAATACTCTTTGTCCTCCATGGCTGAGCTTTATCTCCAAATTGTCCCGCCAATTTGAAAAAGCATCATTGTATTCAATTGTGTATTCTACTCCGCAACATCAGTGAGTGCTTTGCAACATGTAGCTAATTTCACACAGTTGTATCCACAAGAAAAAAATCTATGTTCATGGTTTACTTTGTATGCTTGTTTTAATAATTTAGTTTCAAATCAAGCATCTTAGTGCTACCTTAGTAAACAGAATTCATCTGGGCTTCACCTTTTAAGCCTTCTCATTGTCATGCTTTACTTACTTAACGTGACTGTTTTTTTGCGACTATCTGTCAGCTCAAAAAGCGTTCATGACTCAGTAGTCAATATCCTACAGAATAAACAGTTCACACAAGGTTGTGCAATCATGGAATTAAAATCAATCCTTTGAACCAATGTTATTTAAAGTTAACACTTCTCTTTCAACCCTTTTCAGGCAATTTCGTCTATGAAAATATTTCAAATCCATTGTTTATTTGGTTCCATAACAACTTCTAGTGTGTAAAAAGTCTCTATGGGCCTTCCTATATTAAAAATTAATTACTTTAAAATCAAAAAAAGATCAACTGAAATCGTCATGGCAAAATACTAATTACTGAAAGTACTACCCTGGCTTGGGTGTTTTACAATTGGTTTTTTTTTTTTGCTTTTTGGTTTGGCTTGGGGTTTATTTATTCCTTGGTGTATGGTCCCGCAATTTTGAAAGGTGATTGTGGACTTTCCACTGTGGCTGAAAAATGAAAAAAAAAAATTAAAATTTTATCACAGAGTGCATTGATCCTTAGACAATGCAACCTGCCTTTGACCAACTCTATATAACTTCAGGACAGTCCGTCAATCTGCCCAAAGTGATGAATTGTTTGCTCAGAAGAAATTCACTGAAAAGTAAGTTGTGCCCCCCACCCCATATCCCCAAAAGCCCCAAAACCCTTTAAAAATGTTTGGCTCACCCCCCACATCAAAAAGATTCTGTGAGCGGGGCAAGCCAAAATTAGGGGGTTTATTGCTATTTGTTGAAAAAAGGGTTACAATTTTGGGTTAAAAGGTCCCCTTTTGTCAAATTCTCCCCCAAGGAAAAGGTTCCTCCTTTTGAAAAAAAAATCCCCCCTTAAAAAATCCTGTGTACAGGCCGCTTAAAGTACAATTGCAATCAAACCAAGTATGTTGATACATGAACAATTCTCTAGGGTTAACATTTTACACACACACTGCACATGCATCATGCATGCACATGGTGCTCATTTCCCGATTTATCATCCGACCTTGATTTTATTTCAGCTGCGGGAAACAATAAAACAGAAAATTAAAAAAAATGAGCAAATTTAGTTACTGCCCCAAAAGCATGTTATTTTGTTGCCCCAGGACAGGAGCACAAGTCTTGCCAAATTCAGTGTGCAAATTACTGTACTGACCTAGTATAGTCCCACCTGTTTTTAACCTGAAAATTAGCTTGAATTTAGGGGTGGGATATAATGGGATCTCCACCCCAACATGAAAAACACAAGCATCACATTTAAGCCTTTCAGAGCCTTCCAGATATTTCCAGTGTGAAATGAGGGTGTGATTAACAAGGAACCTGTAAATGAAGTGATGCTGGACATAATTTAATTTTGTAAAGAAAATACAATATGCTACAAAAACAGTAAGATTATAACAAAAATTGCATGTAATATAGTACCTTTACAGCAAAAAAACTGTGCGTTATAATATGATTTTCTTATTCTTCAGATCTTCAAAAACGGGGTGGGATTATAATCAAGAATGGGACTATACTCAGTTCAGTATGGTTATATAGGCCTAAATATTTAGCTGTTGGATTCTAAGAATGGGCTTTCCTCCCAAACATTCATTTCTAATAACCCCGCTAGCTGATTTGAAACTTGGAGCGGTCACTAACGGGTTGATCACTCTGCACATGTGACGCAAAACTTAAAGAGACAGTACTATATGTTCTCCAAGCCTCGTTATTTGCATTTATATACCTCAAATGTATTATGTCAAGAGCTGTCAAAGTTTAGGCCCCTATATCAACATGCCTTGAGCCAGGTGAACATGTAATAGCCAAATTAAATGTGCAAACTAAGGAACTCGCACGCACTCCCAAAGACCCCACGGTGGGTTTGGGTTAGCTATGGTCTGAGGAAAGGGGCTTCTCAGTGAAGTAGCTCATACGGGTGAATGAAGGAAGCCCCTTGAGGAAGAAAGCAGGGCCTATTTGTGCAAATTCTTGAACTCTTCCGCGCACCGCAGAGCTACAGATGTGGCATTCTGTAATAGGCCTACTTGGCTCCGATCCTAGTGCCATTCTGCATGTCGATCTGTTTCCCATGCAGTGGCGGCGCCAGAATGTCTTTTTTTTTGGGGGGGGGGGGGGGGGGGGGGGGGGTCGGGTGGGGAAGAAGTACATTTTTTGGGAAGCCCAAATTGCAGATGTTAACCACTATTGGTCCCAAATTTGTGTTTTTGCCAAAATTGGTGATTTTTGCCCCAAATCACGAAGTTTTTTTTTTGCCAAAGATCTATATTTTCTGGGGGGGGGAGGAAGTTCTGTGATGGGGGGATATGGGAAAAAGAAAAAAAAAAATGTGGGGAAAATGCCCCCACACCCCGCCCCATGCTACCCTGACACCGCAAATGCTGTTAGGCCTACATTGCTCCATCTTAACGACAATTTCGTGTGTTCTAATTTGTCATGCAATTTTAAACAGTGAAATTTAAACCATGTAAAATTTGTGAAACTGACATAAAATTGAAATGGAAAACATCAGGAACTTCTTATCACCTAACAATAGATTAACACCTTGATTTTGGCAATTTAGACCTACAAAATTGGAAGATATTGTAATGATGTCAAATTTGATGAAGTGCAAAGATTAATTTTAAAAAAAAGATTCTCGTTAGCTTTGGTTTGTAAGAATCCGGGATACATTCATGAGACACACTGCTATGCCAACATCTACGATTCACGGATTTTGGATTTTGATTATTGGAATCTCCAGGGCTACATATTGCCAACAAATATTAGCTATGTTCAGAGCCCTCGGTTTGTTTTGTTTGGTTTTGTTTTTTTTTGGGTGCAAGTCGCGGTAATTTGGGCCCTAAACCTACGGAAGTGTTTCTGGCTCTCACATACTCTCACATCAAACGGATTGAAATATCGGCGGTAAACTTTACGATTGGGTGGGGGGTAATGGCAAGTCCCCGTGGTTTGGTTTTGTATGGACGTGCCTCCGAGAGACGGGACGTAGGACCCATAGCTATACATTTTTTTTGCAAAAAGGACAAACCATATCAGCGATGGAAATTCGGGCCAAATTTAACCAAATTTGCCATTAATTTTCCAAAATGTTGGCATTTAACAAATTTTTGCTCCTGATTGAAGAAATTTTTGACTATTTTCCCAACATTTTTAGAAAATTTTGGCTTCCGGATTAGAAACATTTGACTAATTTTCCTACAAATTTGAGAAACTCTTTGACTTGGCATGTTAAGCAAATTTTTGCTCCGGATTGAAGAAATTGACTAATTTCCCAACAATTTTTAGAAAATTTTGTTGGCTTCGATTGAGGAATTTTGACTAATTTTCAAACAAAATATTGAGAAAACCTTTGAAAAAGAACACCCACTGCTATACCAAAATTACATGGACCTGAAAAATTATATACCAGAGGTGTGAAAATGGGACCGAGTCTGTGGCACGACCACGTATGGTCATTTGGGTGAGAACCCCCTGAGAGCAACTTCTATCAAAATGAAATTTCTATAGGCCTACTTAAATCGGGCCATGAGAAAATTTTGAAAAAAACCCGGACCCATTTGCTATTACCAAAATTGGAGATTGGAAAACAAGGGATCCATATACCAGGACCGTTTAAAATTGGACCGTGTGGTGGCATCCCGTATGGTCATTGGTGTTTGAGACCCCCCCCCCACAGGGTCACTCCTATCCAAAACTTTTCATTGCATGCCACGCAGTTGTAAACCAGCCTGCTTTCTTCGAGCTACTAAGCTAGTAGTACCGCTAAGTATATTTTAATTAGGCCCTCACGTTAGGTCATTGTCATTCGACTCACCAGCCATGCAGTAACAACCATTATACAAGGACGCGAGTGCATAGATCAGTGCGCGCGTGTCCAGTCAAGCCTCTTGTATGCTATAAATAGTCAGCGGAAGGTCAACCAATTATTCTTCCAAAACTACGTTCATGATATGAGGCTAAGTGATAATACAAAAAATAGCTTAAAGTTTTTTCAACTGCTATTATGAGGTATTCTATCCTATTATTTTTTTGTTCCAAAAAAATAAATACTTGTAGAAATAGTAATATCAAAGAGGTCAAACTCCGCCCAAGCGATCACGCTTTACGCGGAAACAACAAAGGTCACGAACTTTGCGTCAAAACAACGTTGGTGATCATTCGAAAAGCTTCAATGAATAAATACGTAGTATAAATCAAGCTTGAATTCAGTAGCCCTTTCAAAGACGAGACTATCTCACCCAAGAAATGAATAATTTTACATAGAAATAGCCAAAGGTCAAAATCGAAGGACCATGGGTAATTAAGCCACGAACTGAATGATACCCTACCCTACACTACGCGGACCACAATTAACGTATTACTCTTTTGTCAAACCACAGAATTCCAATACGCATCTACTACTTTTTTACAACATGTTTTAGCTATGTTTACAACACGTTTATTTGCAATCTCATGATTCTAAATCATCTAATCAGCAGTTTGAATACAAACACCCCGAGCAATCGAGAGACACTATGGGAAGGGTATTACCTGAATAGGGTACCATTCAACATGGCGACTCCTGGGTTAACATGGCAGCCTCCAGTAAAAACCAACATTGCGAGTTTCATCTTTATATATAGATAAAGAATGTTTTGACGTTTTTAACCATTATCATGTTAAGGATTCCACTTTTTTAGTTTTTTTGTTTTTTTTTTTGTTTGTGTTTTTTTTTTCTCTTGGTATTGCATCATGGGTTGACAGCAAATTTTTTGTCATAATATGATCTTATAAGCTTTTTACTAAAGTAACCAGGACATTTCCAGAACGAAGCACCCATTTTTTTTTGAACCCGAGTTTAATTGCATATTTGGAATGCTTACAAATGTATAAGATCACAATCTGATTGAATACGTCAAATGTGCCCCTTTATAATATCTTAAGATGAATATTTAGAATTCACAGCAGAAAAATCAAAGCAGCTTTTTAGGTTTCTGTGGGGATTACGATAGTAGGCAAGTTTTTAAACATTTTTGTTTCTTTTTTACTTGTTAGTCAAAAAAAAACCTTTGAACTATAGGTGTTTTCTACAAGCGACAGTGAAATTGATCAAAATTTATATCCTCCAAAACTCCTGTCCCTTTAACTACCGTGTATGAATTTAACATTTAAAAAAGTTGGCAACATCATAAAAGGCTAATTATTTAAAGTGCCATAATTTTGGAAATGGTAGCACACTACACTCAGTACACTGTTACCGTAGTACAGCGTCTTCCATACACTAATTTTAAAATTTAAAGTGCTTGCTCAGATTGTCTTTGGGACCCCCCAATGTAGCAGTAAAAGAAGTAGTGTAATAAAAAGTTGGGGATGGGTCTGGGTAGGGGCATGTTTTACTCTGCCTCTTAAGAACTAAACACTTCCTATCCTTCTTTTTCTCATGTCGTCCTGAAATTTCAGCTTTCAAATCATTTCTTTCTCCAGATACAGATAGAAAAACTCCGTTCTAATGCGGTTAACCAGTCAATATTAGCACAGTGATGGGTGAATAGGGTGTGCACTATGCATTATCGCGTCTACATCAAACCGCAGTGGTTGTTTCCCACGGTACTTGATGGTCAGTGTACAAGTGTCAGGCTCTCATATCAAGAAGAGAACCCGAGACAAAAATCAACAAGCAACCTTTAATTTTTCTATAGAGTTAAACAAGCATTTTAAAAGGAAGTTTAAAAAAGATTAAGTTAAATAAGTGAATGCAACATACAGCTGGTGTGCTGTGTGCTCATGTGTGAATATAAAATCGGTGTTCATTTTCAATGTTGCTCTTTTTAATAAAGACTCATCTTGCCTAACGAAGAGCGACTGATATCGGGTGGGGAGTTTTAATATGATAGCAATATCATAATTGCAAATATGGAACGCAGTATCGAATAGACCTAGGTGCGCTGATCTGACTGCAGCTCTCAGATAACAATAATTGACAAAAACTATGGATACCTTAATTTCCAATCATACCCAAATCTATATTTGAAGTGGAATTAAAGTTCACTCCATTATCACCTATTTTTGTTTTAAGTCAATATGAATGGCATCAGTATTGTTTTGATGTATGATCACTTGTTACCAGGGTTATCAGTTGCCAATGACGCATATGCAAGATTTCCAGGAAAAAGTGGAGCTTATTGTTCTCCCTCCTACCCTGGCTTTTTGACCGACAACTGTGGCATAATTTTTCAATAAAACACCTTTATGGAATTGCAAACTGTGTGACCAGGTGAAATTTTTTAAAACAAAAATTGTTGGTTTGAAATTTGTAACGGATTTTGAAGGGCATGTCCCTGCTTGTACAAGATAGAGTAAGGATCTGAATCACAATTCTTTATCAATTATATTGGGTTAAACAACAAAACATTTGTCACAACTTTTAGTCATGTGATAATTATGGATATGAAAAATGATTATGTGGCTTTTTACACCTCAAAAAGGTCACCAATGTCACTTTAAAGGGTTAGCAGCGATAATGTTTGCGAATCAAAAAATGTGGAATGCATTTTTAACCTAAAAATCAGGATCGTGTGTACAATGCCATATAACGGCTTTAATGTAGAAACAACCCACCAATAGTGAAAAAAATGAAGTATTTGAGAAAAATTTATCATACCTCTCCGCGTAGAACATACTGCACTTTCAAAATGTACCCTAAACGGCTGATTGTGGTTTAACATCAGTACAGAATAAACAAAGACCCCAAACTCACTGAGTATTCTCCTCAATAAGCCAGCCACATTTTAGATTTCTATGATATTGGATGTTTTCGTGACTTCTTAGCCAATACTTTTGTTTGGTTGGTTGAGCGTACTTTTTTTTCAGAATACCGAAGCATTTAATTTATGTGCTGTGACCTCTTATTGCAACATTGAAGTGTAAAATGGAAATTGTATATCACATAGATCCCCCCCAGTTTTTTAGGGCAGTGGTGGATTTAAGAGGTCAACAGTTTGTCAGAAGCTTGCTGACTAAGCCCCTAAAATATTCCTCTCAAGGTCCAGAAAAAAAACAAAGCAAAAAAAAAAATTAAAAAAAGCAATGCTGGTGTTGTTTTTCCCCCAAAAACTGGGGGCCCAGGGTCCTGTAACACCATCATGGCCCATGTAGAACACTGGGCCCTAAACAACTTTTCTACCAAAATGCAATGGACCAGGGGGATGATATGTTTTCGTTGAAGTCAAATCCTCTGCATCAAGTCCCCCTGTTATCAATTACGGTCCATGCACAAACACTTGTGAATGAGGGGGTTCTGGTGCCAAATGGGGCCCTGAAATTTTTGGCCCTTCTAGGTGGGGCCATGGCCATGAAAAAATCACCCTAAATTTTCTCGTGAAAATGGGGCTGTGGGGTTGATATATTTTTCCCGGATAAAAGAACGGATGTTTTTTTTAGATCAAAAAAAAGGGGGGGCCTGAAAATTCTGTTTTTTTTTTATCATCCCCTACAAGTTTTTGTAAACCACTCCCCTAACAATTGTAAGGTATTCCTTTGAGGTATAAAACAGTACATTTCATATAGCGTTTCCAATAGGTGATAGCAGCATGACCATGACCCCGCCCAGCATATCCTGATGGTAAGTCACACATAGAAATTCAAAATGGTCACCATCCATCATTTTCTGTGGATTATCAGGTAGTTTCTTACATTATGTAAATGACAATGAATGCTTATCAGCATTATATTATATTGTATATAGAAGTGTTTCCCTATATAAAACCACATCAGGATCAAAACTATGCATCAAATCAAAACAATTTAAAGACCAAATTTTCACAATAACTTCACTTCTGAGGGGGGATATGTCCCCTAGTCCAAACCTGCCAACATTTAGAACCCCAAAATCAGAATGCATGTGCTGTGAACACCTCATCGCGAAAGCCTTTAAGGGTGGTGTCCATTTGTGATCCACTTTAAGGCCTCTAGTGGAGTACACAGGGGTAGAGTCTCCTGAAGTTACTGGGTTTTAGTGTTTTTGAAGCTGCAGGAAGAGCTTTAAGAGCCCAGAAAATATTCCAGGACTTTTTTGGCAATTATTTCAAGATTTGTTTGAAATTTCAGAAATAGGGATATCCCTATTTTTTGCCCTATTTTTTGCTATTTTTTTTCAAAATAGGGATGATTCCTATAAAACAGGGAAGGTTGGCAGGTATGCTAGTCGGACTAAGGAAGCGATGCTTAAGGGCCCCCACTTTAAGCTGCTGACAGGCCCTTTTCCTTAAATCCGATAGGGATATAATTGTAAGCAAGCATACTTAACCAATTGAATCCACCCCTCCACTTGAATAAGACAGTTCTCAAAATGTGTCTTGCCCCTCATTGTGATGTTTAACATTTGCACATCAGAATGTGAGGATGACAGAATGTCCCTTTAATCCACCCACATAACCTTTGACCCCAATCTGGGGCTTGGGTCAGTGCTTCTACTGACCAAGTTTGAAGACCATAGCATTTGATTCAAAGCAGAAAAACAAATGGATAGATTTTCAAAGAATGCCCCTTTTTATCGGCCCACGTAACCTCTCACCTCAATTGGAGTACACCACGTGTGGACCTTAGGCCTTTGATGCAATTGGCTCAAGCTTGTGGGCAGGAAACAAAATTACAAAACTTTAATAACCAGAACTTTAACCAAAACTTTAACCAAAATGACCAGACATACATACACATACAGAGTGATTTCATAGTCTTGCTTTGAGCAAGCTCAGGGTCAAGACAAATAAAGTCCTTCCAATACCTGGATGATGGGAATGATTGAGGGCTCACTCCAACTGAAATGAGTAGAAAGACATCACCTACTCTCTTGAGATTCCCACTGGTATAGTTTGGTATAGGCTATGAAATCCAAAAAGTACATACCACATTTGAAAATACTACATAAAACTAGTGAATTAAATTTCCTTTAAGTTTGATCCTGTTTCTATTGCTATATCCACACAAGTATATTTTAAGGAAAGGTCTCCAGACTCCTATATTACTGATCATTTATATCACAAAGGTATAACAGATGGCAGCATATCACTTCAGTACTGATGACACATATGTAATTAACAAATAATAAACATATACTGTACTCCTGGTCATGAAAATTCCCCAAGGATCTTCTCTAACCCAGTGTGAAGTCATCCTCAAGCACAGACTGCAGGTCAGATAGTATCTTTACCGTATTATGACACAGATTGCAGGGAGGCATTTCGGCCACTCTAGGAAATTTTAAATTGGTGTTGTTTGTCCTTAAAGATGCATATAGTTATTTTAGCAAGTTCCTTTCAATTCATTATTTGAGTCCAACTCTACATATTCTGGCAGTAACACATTTTGTGGCAAGATATTTTCATGAATGTGAATTACCCACATTTTTGCAATTTTGTTTGGTTTCTAATTTTTATATTCTTCAATAAATTTTTAAGACTGATTTTGCAGTACGTCTTCACAAAAGCTGCTCACAGCTCACAAAAATGGACTGAGCAACTACAAGCTCATCTATCTATGATGATTCACTTTCACCTCAAGAGATCAGAAAGATGGCCCAATATAAAGCATGTTTGAGGAAACTTTTGTCCAACTGCTTCACAGCTGACTGAAAGATGGATAAATATATACTTTGTTCATAACCAAATAGGCAAGCCCTTTAACACTGTGAATTGATATATAATAGTGCAGGCACAACTGCAAGTAACACTACCACAGCAAATGCAGTGCAAAATATAGGCATGTCACACACGTGCAACAAGAGGCACACATATAAAACAGAATTACTTTCCCATGCAGATAAACAAAAGCTGAATATTTTTTGCCTATTAGGTGATGAATAAAGTATAGATTGTTCTTTTTATTTGTTGGAGTCTTTTGTATATCTCATTGTCTCCATAGGTTTGGGTATCAATGTCAAGATCCCGAAACATTTAAAGTGTTGGTCCGATTTAAGGAGCTAAGTTTTCAATCTTGATTAATTGGGTCTTCACTCCAAAACCCCATCTGTAAAGTTTCGCTTCAGATATTCAATCACGTTTTCATGTGAGAGCTAAAAACGTGATTTTGTAAGCCCCATAGATTAACTGTGTAAAATTTAATATTGGTCGAAAATCACAAATGGGTACATTTTCCGCTCATCACTTCCCAACCAAACATTCTTTCTTTTGGCCCTAATTTCAAAGGGTAAATGAGACAAATCGAGCTTTCTTCTGATACCAAAATTTTGAACCAGCGTCCCTCCGGTAAAATCTGGGCTTCTGGGGACGAGGTAATTAGCGATCGGGCCAGGACCTTTTTTATACAAAAATCGCTCTTAATTTTACATTGTTTCCTTATTCATTCGGTTATTTGTAATTTGGGGCAAGCTATTATTCCATGCAAACTCCTGACTTTGTTCAAAAATTGTTGAGACCCGTCTCATGAAATCTCTGATTATCCCTTTTAACTAGGCATGTTCTAGTGCCCTCTTTGTGCTCAGTCTCCACAGAGATCAGAACAAGTACACACATTAATAAAAAAAATCATGTAAAGACTTAAAAAATGTGGCTCACTGTCAAATATAGACCAGCAGCCCAGAAGGTTTTGATCAAACAAACATACCAATATCTGAATACTGGAAAATTTAGAGAAAAATATAACTTTTGCAAATATGAATGTCTGCCGGAGACCTGCTGCTGCGTGTGGCCCCAGGAGAGGGGTAAAGTTACTATGGAGGTCAAATGTTTGAACTGCTCTAAATCTAATAAAATATAGCTCAAATTATTCTTTAGGTAACCAGGAGTAAAAACGTCAATTGGGTCAAATGCGTGTGGCACTTCACTTTCCATGATATTGGGAAAATAGGCTAAAGGTCATTATTTATTCACGAAAAGAAAGGTCAAGTTTGAAAAACAAGTTTCCTTTGTAAAAATTAAAAAAAAAATCTTGCTGATTCTCCCCCCCCCCCCCAGTTGCATTAACTCCCCAGGAATTCAAGCCAGTTTAATGCAATGAGTGACCCCAGTGCAATTAACTCCCCCATGGCATAGCCACTGACTTGTATCTGATGATACAGGTGGTGTGCAACAGACAAATCTCCATGTTGTGCCTCTTCTCCTTCGCTGCTCTCTAGACTTGCTGCTTGAAGCATGCCAGTTCTTAGATGCTCACTTTGTCCAAAAAAAACAACCCAATTGTACTTCCTTAGTTTTCTATTTCTCTAGCTCCACTATCTCTAATTCAACTAAATTTCATTTCCCAGAACACAAATTTGGGCTAATTCAAAAGAACCCAACTTTGTGCCAAAATTTCAGTTCTTAGCCCCAAGTTTGACACTGTAATATTTACCCAAATAATTGAGTGCCCCCAAACCTGGAATTTAATCCCTTTTCAAAGTTCTCAATACATTTTCAAAAGAAATAGTGTAATAGTCATGCATTATACAATGAGACTTGGGTGTGCTAAAGCTTCATAGAAATAATGGGCAAAAGAGTTTTTTGTAGCATTGGTGTTTGCATGGAAAAGGTCATCTGCGAGCCTAATTCTTGCTTCTTAAAAATAATATCTGGCTACATAACCGATTCTGAGCTCAAAAGCAATTTCCTATTAACATAATTGCACCAGAATGTGAGCATAAGTACTTTTGGGTTGCTAAATTAAGCAGTTTTTTTCCACATTCTGCAAGCAGATGAATTAAGACTTCGGCACCTTCAGCCTAAAAATGTTACACATGGTTTTGACAAGAGCCCCAAACATGAGTCCTATTCCACACAGTAATTGCAAGTCAAAATTGCCAGTGCACAAGCATTGCAGTACCCAGTGGGCATGTTTCCCTAAAAAAATCAAATCAATCTTCATGAAGCGGCGCAAACATTGAATATTCGACAATGATGGAACTAGATAGTGGGCGTCACCGAGCGTTGTCATGTACGACTCTCCTCGAGTAGTCCCTCAAGTGTCCATACCGGCTCTTCAGTCTCTTCCGTAAAGGCCGGCACTAAACGCACCTGCTCCGTAATTGGAAAAAAGAATGAGAATTCATAATTTGATGTGGAGTGCCAATGTTAATGTTCAAGTGGTGCTCAATTCTGGTGTTCTTGTAATGTTATAAGAACTGAAGTTAAGAGCCTACATCATAAAACGAGATTTAGAATTGTGTTGTGCATAAGTCGGAGTAAATGATTGATGTATTTACTGCCATATAAGGTCAAGCATTCCTTGAAAATCCATGGTGAATTACCGGCTGCTGTTTATGAAATCAACTGGAATATACAATTTTCTTTCCAATCAAATTTGAATGCACATTGGGTCTGCATGGAACCAACTTAATTTCTATCAAAAACTGATCAAGACTTTGGGTCCACAGGGCACCCGACCACACCGATCCTGGATGAAATTTTTGACCTAATCTGGATAATTTGACCTAAGCTGGTTCAAAATTTGATACTGATCAAATTGGAGAGTGGTATACTAGAGCAATGTATCAGAAATTTGAGTCCAAATTTTACTCTATGTACTCTATGTGAATAATCAAAATACCAACTTGCTAAAAATAGGTATAAAATTTTGGTTACTTCTGTGAAAATGCCTAGGGACTACCAGCTTTCTTCCTCAAATTTAAATTGGTCAAAATCACTCTTGAGGAAACCAGCTTGATTTTAACCAGCTTGAATGACAAAATATTATTACTTGATGTCCCTGAAGTCACAAAATCAATCATTTTCTTGTAACATCAACATATTCATACTTGCATCATCGTAATGGGAAAAGTTCAGCCAAAATGGCCATTGAGGAGAAATGAATATGTTTTCATCTCACCCCTTTTGTACAGGATGAAATAGGATTGTGTATTTAACCGATATGAAACCTGAAGTCCCCGACCTTGAGTTTTGAGGATTCCTTCCTCATTGATTGTCATATTCTATCTTCTTGGCATTTAGAGGTAGGCCGACTTTATCTGCAGCCATCTGCAAGCCCCTTCTGCAGATTCTCAAGTGGATGTTAGTAAGATCTGGTGCACCCATAATCTGATCCACTGATAAAGTTTGGTTGTCTGCATAGTCAAGGTCTGTGAGATTCCTGCTTTAGAGACGTCGAGGTTTGATGGCAAGTCCCTAGTGTTCTGGTATGGTCAGGACTGACTGAGGAATGTAAAAACTCACATTTTACAACGGGATAGGGAGCAAAGAGTACCTTCTTGGAGGATTCCAGTAGTTTTTTTAGGAACTCCTTTGTGCTCCATCCATGGTCTGCACACAAGCTTAGAGTTACTTTCTTTTAAAGAAAATTTACTTAAGAGTAGCACTGGGATATAAAACTTTTGACATTGGCAGGCTTCAATGCTCCCTCCAATTACTTTTTCAAGGGCTGTGATTCCCCAGATTTTTCCGGATATCCGAATTTTTTGGTCCAAAAACGATCTGTCAAAAAATTTTTAAAAAGGGTGTTTTTTAAACGACTGGAACTTGAGATTACCGGGAGTCTCATTTTCAGCCAGTGTGAGATTGTTACCCCCCTCATGCTCTCCCTGGAGCATGGGTTTTGGCAAACCGTTCCAGAGCGGAGCTATTCATTAAGTGATTGCTGCCACAATCGCAGTAGCGATTATTCCGTATGTTATCAAGGAATTAGAATTGAAAATCTGGCACACCAATCTTCGATGGTCTTGTGGTTAGTAGTTGCCTCCTGATACAGTGGTCTCGGTTCGAATCTCACTACTGCTGAGACTTTTAAATCTATAAAATTTTTCATTATGTTTTCAGGTTAGAGGGAAAAATTCTATTCAAAAAAGATAAGAAAAACCAATAGGCGCCCTTTGTGGGTTTATAATCATAATCAATGTTTTATTTACTCTCAAATCGTGGCCTGTATGCCAATTACGAGAGACTTTCAACTTACTAATTACTAGACAGAGACGATGCAACCTTGGAGTCAGCAGCAGCTTAAAGGATTACAGCGATATGCGAAGAGAATCGAACAAAATTTGGAAATGCATGTTTTTAACTTATAAATCGGAGGTAAAGTGGTACAAGTTCCATATAACTGCTTAAATGTAGAAAACAACCACAATAGTAAAAAAAAATGATTTAATAAATTTGTCATACCGTCTCCCGCAGAATAGACATACAGCGACGCGTCTCAAAACTGCCTTCAAAAGATGTGGCTGATACCAAATATTATAAAATATTAAAAAACAGAAAAAAATAAACAATGTTTTTGTTTGAGGTCAACGGTATCGATCATGGGCACCCTATCACGCTGAAAATCTGTGAATATTCCTAAGACGGCTTTTTTGACACAATCGGATTTTGATACGCACGTATAGAATTACAGAATCAGATAAAAGTACTCTTATGCCTTGGCCTTTATATCATGAATTCAGCCACCACTTGCAGTTATGTTCGCATTCCATGCCAGTAACAAAATCAAAACTATGAATTTTGATAATTTTTTTCGATGTTTCGGATTAGCAAAACTCTGCTATCCTTTAACAGGCCATATTGGCAATCATTCAAACACATTATAAAAACACACCGAATGAGAAACACGTGCAAGCTTTCCTGGTTCCTTTGCCCATTTCAAATGACCATAGAGAGAGAGTGTATATCAGTTTTAATCAATATCTGATATAAAATTAAATCCAAATTGAGTTCCCGAATTACATCCAGCAAGTGGTCCCACTGAGATTAGAACCGAGACCCTTTGCTCCAGAGGTAAGCTTGCTAACCGCGATACCACGCCACTCTCTGAGTGAGGGGAGAACTGCTTCTGGTTTGGAGCATGGGTGTGGTCAAAAACTACCGTTGATGATCATTTTCAGCACCTTTCGAAAGTGCAAAGTTTGTTAATGTAAGTAATATAATGACGTATCGTGGGTCTGAATTTCCGGGGGGTATGCACATATCGCTGCTCGTCGGTCACCATTTTCAATGTTTTGTATTGTAGCAACGTGAATTTTTGTGTGAGTTCGGCTGTCATACGCAGATTATAAGATTTTTTGGTACAATCTTGGCGATTTTTTTTTTTACCAATGGCTTAACAAATACTAGACCCCGTGGAAGATTTGTCGGCAGACGGCCGGTTTTTTTGAAGATCCATGGTTTTTTCTGGCTCGAAACAGCGGTTGAGTGGAAAACTAAATGAAGGAATTCGATTATGAATCGTATATAGCACGGCGAAACATGTACTTACCGGGATTTTCCTTCTGGAAAATAATGGTGCGAGGGGTTTGTCGTTGGTCGTGGTTTGTTGTGTAACTGCAATTGGAATATGACGAGGGGGACTGAAATTACTAGAAGAAAGTTAGAGAACAGAGTAAGATCATGAAAGTTGGTAAGGTTGCTACATGTTTTGGTTTTAATGCATAAATTCAACGCAGGATAAATGCAAAATTTGCTGCTCAGGGAGAAAAAATTGTCCCAAGTGTGCCCCAAAATTGTCCAAAAGCCTGGACCACTGCGTGCAACTTATTTTATTCTAAATAGCTTCAGGGATTTTGAAAAACCATCAATCACAGCCATGCTTTTGGAGATGTGTTAGATACTCACAAAAACAGTAATTTTAAGCGTTAAAAAACATTGGGGAATTGGGAAAAGGTGGGTGTCTTGATCTACAACCTCACCCACCCCCCCCCCCCACTTTACTCCATTAAAATTTGAGATTTTGGCTTGTATGAGAATACCTTACTGTAGAGAGACGAAAGAAAAATCTAATAAAAAAAATAGGGATTGATTGGGTACCACCTTTATTATTATCAGAATGAGATGGATCAAATAAATGACTTATTTCAACAGAGGTGGCAGATGCACAGGATGATTACTAACTGGTGTTTTATTCTTGAAAACAAACTGGAATAGCAAACCAAATCAATTAGTGCCAGCCACAAATGGATGAATGAACATTTGTTTTGTTTTTTTTAAATCATGTCTAACTCATTAAACAAGAATAAGTCTACTGAGTCAAACTATCTTTGGCTTGATACAGCGAATTTCAAAAATAATTATTCTAAAGATACCACAGTAATAAAAACACTTTTTACAAATTCATTTGTTTTCATGATTCCCTAGTCACAACAAAATTAGGATAATTTGAGCATTACCATGTAAGAAATGTTGTACTTATATCAGTGCTACTCTTAGCTTTCTAAAAGCATTACCTCAAATGACCCTAGATAGAGGACCCTTTGCCTCTTATCTGATTCCGAAACTCCATGATCTAGTCCTCTCTGAGGATTTTTTTCTGTGCAAGCAGCATCAATGTATTTTCTATACAATGACCTCAAATGACTCCTGATATGACATCAGGTATCAATTCTTAGACACCTCACTAGGAGGTCATTACATTGCATATTTCAACCAAATAAAACCCATTAGAGTTCAGTTTATGTGGTTGCAGACGCAATAAGGACAATGCCTAACTTTCCTCGTCTTGCGTGTGGTATGAAGTTACGCATTGTCTCATACATCTGCACCACATAAAACTGAAATAGAAAGGGCAGGTCAGGTTTCCTTGAGGCCGCTGCAACTGGCATCTGGTCAACAGTACTACCTGTCCCAGGGCCGAGTGTCGGCGGCTAAAACCGCACACCCATCGATTCTAAGGAAATCTGATTGAGGAGGGTAGCTGGTTCATGGTAGAATGAAAAAGAGATCTACATACAAGGCGTAGCTCGGGAGAGTTGGCGGCATCCAGCACATGCTGCCTTGTTATGGTGGATGCAGTTGCCAAAGGAAGGCCCACTGACGTAAACTGTTAGATTGATCGTCAGGAAGGGCATCCGGCAATTATCTTTGCTCAATAATCCTCACACGCAGTATTGCTGAGTGTGAGGTGATCCCGGCCACCCCCGTTGACGGGGGACCCAACCGATTTAAAAACTTTGGTTTAACTAACTAAAGGGCGTTCGTGTATCAAAGCATATGTGAAGGCTATCATTCTAAATGTGTGGACAGAGATAAATACAAACTTTGCAAAGCTAACAGGAAAAATCATCTCCCACTTTCACAGATTTTGATTTGAGTGCTACATTAATATTTCATCCTCCCTGAACCTTTCAAAGTAGCTAAGCTAAATCTCACACAATGTGTGGCAACTCAAGTATTACAGGTAAAAATCCCCAAGGAAAACAGGACATACCATTTACTTTTTGGCCAAAAAGATATTTTATTCTTCATCACTTTTTTTCCAATTTTGGTCATTTATTTTTCCATCCTCTAACATTTTCAACAAATCTCCACCAATGCAACACAAAATGAACACATTGAGTATAATAGTCTTCAGCACTACTGGGTTAAAGCTTGGTGTTGTTACGGACTCCTAATTGTATACTTAACCATAGCTTAACCCCAAGGAATTGAGCTTCTTATACAGTCTTCAGATGATGACTTGCAGATTTTTGGTAAGTGTGCATCTGGGAGATGAATACAACACAAGGAAATACCTCCTGAGAGCTTAAATAGGACACAGTCCCTTTAATCATACCGTATAATCTCAATCTTTAATACCTTATCACAATTCTGCATCAAAATAGTCACAAATACATGATTAACTATTGAATATGATTATAGTGTATATCAGTATGATAAATTTAGCTCAAGATTTTATACAATGATATATGGTTATTACAAATCCATGTAATCTTTTCTTTCCTGATTTAGTACACTCTTGGGTTTCATATCTAAACAACAGGATATAACAAATATGTGTGCATGTATAATATTTTTCATTACTCTATTTTACTGGAAATTTTTTGCTCATTTAATTTTTCATATCTCTTATTTATAACACAGGCCCCTTTTGTGGCATTTTATTTTCAAGAATCAATCATACACAGTCTATTGAGCACAGGGAGGGACTCAAGTTTGTTTTGTGGAGAAAGGTTATCTGCTAGATTTTAGAATGAATTATTTATACCTTATTTGCATTTAAAGAGCAGTTTATACTTATGACCAGGACATAGGACCTAACATATCTGCTCTAAATAAATTAAAATTCAAAAACAATACCACAACCCAAACACAAATAATTTTGGCAAAACGTTTTAACTTTCAGTAAATTTGTGAAATTTTGGCTTTATTGAAAAGATACTGTGTTAATTTTCTCACAAATCTCTGACCCATCTCATGCCTAATTGACATAAAAACAGGCTATTCTTATACCAGACCGCCCAAACTGTTCAGTACCCATTTGTGGCACGGCACGTCCCTGTATCATCATTTTTTATGAGTAGCCCCACCCACACACTAGTCACAACATGTGTTGATAATTTGTAACATTTAAATTTTGTGGTGATGCAGCAGTGTTTGATAAAAAGCAAAAATATAACCTCCACAAAAATATTCACTGCACAGTATTTTTGTTTGCTAAGATCTGTGGGGGCACAGTGAAAGCACTTTCAAGTTAAGATCATTGAAGTGAAAAATTGCCAGGTACTTTTTCAGTGTGCATGGTGAAACATTCAGCATTGCTCTTGCTAATTAATCACTCTTCAAAACTAGATGGTGACCAAAAAACTCTAAAGAATTTTTTTCTGTTGTCATAATATTCAGTTTAACTTTTTATCACCCAAGTAAGTTTGAACAGTGGTCTTTGAATCACTGGGATTAAATACATTTTGTGTGCTTTTTTGGCCTATACCAATTAAATGCATTGAGTAACCCATAGCATATAACCCAGCAAGTGGTCCCTCTGAGGTTTTTAACCGGGGATCTCCGACACCAAAAGGCAAATGCCGTAACATATAGACCAGCTTCTACTACATGTATTCCAAGATAAAATGTCAAATTTAAACCAAAGGGAACTAAAAATGTTGTTACCAATGTTGAGTCAATTGAACAATATTAACTCCACTAGGTATTGTTATTGACCGATATTTCAGTCCGACAACAATACACACATTTTACGGCTATTTAAAGACACTGTCAGTGATTATCCCGAAAGATAAAAAATATTAAAAATTTGTAGGAATAGCTTAAAAGTGAAGGATAAGTCTGTAGGACTCCCATTAGGTATATTTTCCAACTGAAATGTTGACAGAAAAGGAAGAAAACAGCAATGTTCAGAGATATGAATCCCCATTCAATTACACGTTGTAGTAATTGTCCGTACGGACAGTAATGACTAAAATATCAGATTTTCTCCTTATTAGGCTGCTTCTAGACTTATCACTTGCAGGGTATGTTAAGATACCCATACTTGTTCCAAAAATGCAAAAATCTGATTTTTAATGATTTTTTTGATTTTCTGATTTGGCAAATCACTGATAGTGCCTTTAAGTTTTGCATCAATATGATGTTCCTTAGAAATGCATACCCATTTTCAGAGAAAAAAAATTATATGAAGCCAAAGTGTAAGAGTAAACACAATTTTCTACAATATTCACAAAACTTCCCATTTTTGTACATTTCTGAATGCTTGCAAATAGAGCATATTAGAGAGACTTCATAAAATATTACATAATTTGGGGTGGGGGGAATTTGGAAATTTTTGTATACTATAATTCTAAACAGTATGTCATCTTGTTTGCACTTGAACTGAAATTCTGGCCCCCATTTGCAGTCCTTGTAAATAATTAACTCCCACCTGATATACCACTCCTGCTTAATGCAATCTTTGTGGCATTAATACATTTACCATGATTAGTATAGGCAACATTCAATGTCTAATACAACTCTACTCTTCATTACCACACAAACTTTTTCCAAGTCTTTATCAAAATTATAAAACATAAATAAAAATGTACCAACCAAAATGGAACATGCTTCATAATTAAACATTGAAACTAGATAATAATAACATACATGTACAAATCCATACTATTACACAAGAATATATGTCCTATAATCCATTTATCTTCATCAAGTCAGTGACGTCAACATGTTCAGAAAGATGTTTTGCGTTGCATTTTTTAACCACCTTTATACACACGCGTGGGTATGACAGCGCTTTGAACCAACGCCTGCGATTTAATGGTGTGACCACTGCATAACACACTGACATCACTGACTCGAAGATAAATGAAAAAGACTATAGCTGAGAATCATCATCAGTTGTCAAACTGAGTTATTGCAGATCAACCACCCATCACGCTGAATAAGAAGCTTGCACACACAACATTTACAACCAGCTTCTAGGGGTGGTGGAAGTGACAGGTAACATACATACATGTGTTCTTGGAAATGCACAAAAGACCTTCTCAATATATGTAATGCGTTATATCAAAGGTAACTCTGATCACCAGTAACAAACATTTTCTTTCATTCTGACTAGCCAAAAATATTTTAATCCACTCATAAATCCTACAGTAGAATGGGATTATTAGCTTAGATCGGATTCAAAAGGAATCCCAATCCTAATTCACTTTGCCCATACCAGTTTGGTTTGCAGTTTGAAAACTCTTGTATGTAGTACTGCTGCACCTTACAAATAAAAGCTATGTACAGTGAAACACCAAATACAGTAAGTTGACAACTAGCACTATCTACTACATCACTACCTCTTCTGACTGCCCCCGCTCTTTGTGGTCAGTTATAAGGACAATGATATGTTTGTCACAGCAGACACGAGGAAGCTTTTGATAAGATAAGACGCATTCATATATTTGAAGAATATACATTTGTCCAATTAATTTGAAATTCACAATGCTTACTGGCATGCCTTAAATGCAATTCTTTGGTTAGACTTACTGAGATAAAATAACTTTAATATCCAATATGGACAATATATGCAAACTGGTTAAATCAATTCCTCGTTCAAATGTTCACCATGACAAATCATCAAAATCTAGAACAATCAAATAAGCTTCATCTGCAAAGTCAATATCAGGCAAGAATCCTATGAAATTATTCTCACATGGGACTTGTAACACTCCTATACATATTTTCTTTATTCATAATTAGTCCAAACTCATGCTCTAAGCAGCTCTAAGCAGTCAAATCTTCTCACACACATTAGTGTAGACCCTGCGAGTTGTAATAACTGCTTCCCCACATTGCTGTTCAAGGAGTTTTTGTGATTGCCACAATGGAACACATCAGAATGATGGTAGGGTTGAAGAGGGCTAGAGCTGAAATATTTGGAAGCTGCATTTCTATTGGTTATTGAAATGAATATATGATGTAGTTAGCCAATCGGACACACTGTATGAAAGGTAGGTAGTACTCACAGGGTAATTTTGATATACCATGCTGAACTCCACTTTGTTTTGCCAGTTCCAGTCATAAATTGCAAATTCTTAAGCAGCTAAGATCAGCAAATACACCCACTTGATGGGAGGCAATAGAGAACAGTTTGTACACAGTGCATCTGAACTTTTTAAAGTTAATGAGCAAGAATTGTGAGGTGTTTTACTACATGACCGTGTATCTGTAATTGTTGCGTATGTTATGTTCAATGAGTTGTTCAATTTTTTACCAAGTTATGGGCATCCCCATCTTGCCATATTTAAGGCATATCGTGATTAGAAAGCTATGTTAAAGATTTAACATAATTTAACAATCTGCTTAAGAATGAGAATAAAAGTATTACTTTTTACTTAACGTCCAAGATTAACAACTTTTTTTCAAATAATCATCGCTTTTGAAAGTTCTGTAATTTTGTAAACATGAAAGTTGCACAAACACTCAGTGTAAAATTTTGGCAAATTCTGTACACGGTTGGGACTTGCCCGCCATGATCACATTCCCACAGGGGTCATAATTTTATCATAGCACACAGCATCTCAATAGCATCGCCTCAGACTTGCACAAAAAAAACAAAACATTTTTCTTTACAGAAAGACATGAAACTCAACTAAATTTCCATAAATGGACATTCATAATATTTGCACTAATAATAGTAAGAACACAACAGTTCAAGTCTTCATACACATGTTATATGGGACAGTATTTATATTGAGACTTTCACAAAAAGCTAAGTTTTCATACATTTAACATCTTAAAGAACAAAGATGAAACTTATCTCAGGTTTTTGCTCACACAAAAGTACTGAAATAATCAAACTAAGCCAATGTGTTTAATAACAAAAAATGACAAGCTTACATTTTCTGTGTTCTTAAACTAGCTGCAACTTCTCAGTCTTCATAACAAAAATTATATTTCACTGTTTAAAACACAGTAACAAATGTAATTATATATGTAATAGATGAAATCATAACACTCATTGCACACAAAAAATATATATTCTTTCTTTGCTTGTTATATCAAGCAAATAACTTATTTCAGACAAATGTGAATAGAGTTAGATAAACCA
>JAMKCH010015851.1:0-43527 GCA_023653785.1 Ophioderma brevispina
TAATGTTGTGTGGTTTGATTTAACAGAAATTGAAACGTAAAAAATTTAGAAAACGGTTAATATTTAGCAAGCACCTGCATGTCTTACTATATGCAAAAATCAAATACATTCAATCATTCGTACAACTCCTGGATTGGTGCTAAGAAACCTTTGTGTGTAAATATAAAATGATGAATTTGCATTGCAGAGTTTCAACGGGTTCTCTATAATTAACCACACCAAACATAACAATATATGTATGTATGTGCGTTGTATGTTTGTGTTTGTGTGTAGTAGTTGGTTTGCAGTTGACAAAGTAGAAAGCGTATATTTTCACTTGCTATATATGCCACTGAGAACTACGTTCCGATTGTCTAAAGTTAAAGAAAAGCTTCTGCAATAATTGCACAATACAGTCGTTACGTACTTAATCATTGATTCATCAATCAAAACCGTAATATGCCTTGTGATTGTTATAGATAGAATTCAAGCAGTTTCGATTTCTGATAGAGGAAATTCTGTAATTACAAAATCACAACATATTTATACCAATTGTCGTCTGATATATGATGATAATAGAAATGCAAAGCATTCATGGTAAGTCGGTAGCGATAACATTTCCATCACAATTAGCGAAATCGTAAAATATGGGATTCGACATGTGCTGCGTAGAGAGACATTTGTTATGTTGTTGAATATAAGCGTTGTAGTAATGATAACATTTCTGTGTAAGAACATACATACACTAAATTTTTGCATACTTACTAACATTGAAATCCATTGATAAGCACGGTTAGTAAATTGCGTTAAGTATTTTAGTCTTGCGCATTAAACAATTGCCACAATGATTTCCCTGATATTTTTGCATTTTCTAAGGGACACAGCCAATCAACTACTCAACGCCCCATTGTTATCTCGGAAAATTGTTAATGAAAAAAATACTCGTTTAGATAACGTCCGTTTTTTAAGGGGGAAAAATGTTTCATATGTTGTCAAATATAAGCTATTATACTGCAAGGTATATAAAATGTGATAATATGACTTTGGCTGCTGCGATATACACTATGTAAAGAGGCGTATATGCGGTTGGTCATATACAGGCGTGTATGATCTGGCCTTCAAACTAATTCATCAATTATGATTTGGTACATCGAGTTGCGTGGATCGATATACTAGGAAACGTCTATCTGAAAACCTGTGTTATTTTTCTGTTAATGACGATAATGTTATTGTCAATAGTATTTTCTACGGTAAGTAAGCAAGGGTGAAAGGTAAAAACCTGTATTGATAAATCTACCACTAAGTCAAGCTTCGAACAGATAATGACATGAGATGCGTTTAATCAGCTCTGAAAGGCCTGGTATCCCGATACCTACTATTCCATGAAATACCGATGTGTCCCAAAAAAAACGCAACACTTGGGGGCAAGCGCATAAGTTTTGACAAAAGCACGTGCCTACTTATTCTTTTGGGACACACGTGTATACTGTTATGTATTGCACCAGTCGTCATTTAATCATGCTATAACACATCCTAGACGCCCAGTAAGGAACGTATTGAACATATTTTAAAATGAACAATACAAAATTACTTTACTTATGTGCAACGTTGGAAGTTCAAGAATGATATAAGTTTGATTTTCGAGTAATAAACCATAATCATATTGTCCTATAACGTCTAAACCACAGCGAGGAGTTAATCCACCTAGCACTGTCACTCAATATTTACAAATGTCTATAGAAAATAACAAAAACAATTGTATGTGAATTGCCGCACCACAGTTTCTATCTGCCTGCAGTAAGCATGCCAGGGGCATTATGAATGGTGGCGGTGATTTTACTGCCATCAGATTGGTCAATCTAAATACGTAATTTCTCATGCATTGTTCGCAAACTATAACCATCCAATTAATTTGAAATAAGTCGAAGCAATTGTAGCATCGGTGCATTTCAAGTTTGTTAATTGTTTTATTGCTGGCCTCCCCCTTTAAGTGAAGCCTGTAATTAGGTAACAATTACAACTGTGCTTTCCGCCAAAAAAACTCTAGCGTGGTGTAGGACAACTGCTTTGTTGGGCGTGTACCATGATCCAGATCCCGATCCAGAACTTGCAAATATTTGCCGACGTGCCATATGATTCAAATAGGCTGCTTGGATTGAACCGAGTAATAAATAAAGTCACCTTCATCCAAAACGAAAGCGTTGAAGCTTTCAATAATTAATGATAAGGGTAGCATAATAATTTTCTCTAAGATTTTCAGTTCCCATGTTATTGACTCTTACGAGTACATTTAATATATTGCCAGTAATCAAGAAATATGCATGTGTGTGCGAGTATGTGAGAGAAGTGCGCACCCAGAAAAAGATCTTTGTTAAACGAATGTTATAATCATTATAATAAAAAAAGTGAAAAATAGTGTTTGTCACCATTAATCCTATACGAACAAAATTTATCAGATTTTGTAAAAGTAAATTTTGTTGTTTGTTGTTGTGTTGGTTGTTTTTTCAGGCAGTTATTCTCGCAGAAATTAAGTGGTTTAAATAAATACTTGTAAAACAAGATTTTCCTGTTTTTATGTAAATATTTGATAAATAATATTTGCCTTAACGCATTTTAATAGATAGTTCGAGATTAATGTTGAAAGAAGAAGAATTCATTAGTTTGATGTAATCTTATGAGAATTCACTGGTTTCAATACAAACAAAATATTACACTTGTGCTATTTATTATTACAGATAAATATTCCACTTCCAAAGTGCATTCCAGTTAATCACTCGATATAAAATCGCCTCATGTTTCTTGATTACACTTGCTTTTAGGGGGGGGTCATATGGACCCAGTATTTTGCTTTTCGCGCGCCAAGGTTTTCACCGCTAAATTTTTTGGCCGAGATTTTATGTAATTTCTAATATCGCTGTGCAGATTTTGATGGAAAAATTCAAATCGTCATGGCGGTTTGATACTCGTTATCATAAAAAGCATTTTGGGACGTTCTCAAAGTTTGTTTTGTCATTAAGTATCTGTTTGTGTTTTTTTTTTAATTCTTATTTCAGCAATGTAATTGTATTAATACTATTATGAATCAACCATCCATTGTTGTTGCCAGAGCAGAATTTTTCCTGTGAAAGTAACCATATACGAATGAAAAGCTATATGATAGTACAGGCTTTTCAATATACCCATAACATGTTTTTTCAGCATATTTCAAATAGCCTAGAATGCCTCCGAATAACTGGCAATCTTATATGCCTGTATACAGATATATTTCATAAAACTGTAATAACACCAAAAATAATCAGATTTAAAAAAATATAAAAGCAACTAAAGATGGATAAAACGTATTAGCTTAACATCGATGATGGATGTTTCAGTCCGATAGACACTTATTACACTACGCAGTTGAATTTAAAATCCTATTTTCTCGGCACGGGACTATTTTTCTTTTGTCAAATTTCCTTTGAAGAAAAAAATTAATACTGGTCCTGTCACATTTAAAGCTATTCTGGCAAATTTCAACCTTTAAAACTATCAACGTCTATCGTATAGTTAGTGCTTTTGCAGGTACTTGTTATTTCTATACCAGCCTCTAACTTGCGGTACACTTACACTGATTTTCGTGTGTTTTGTCTTAAACATTAAAGAAAAAGAAAAAAAAAAAAAAAAAAAAAAAAGACAAAAAAAAAAAAAAAAAAAAAAAAAAAGACAACCAATACAATGCACTACCTACGGCATAACTTACGCCCTCATTCATAAAGTATCACTGAAAATCGGCACTCCGATGCAAAGGAGCACAATGTTGCTAATTGGATGCGAGTTCTCGGATAGCCTCGCATTACTGCAAATGTGCAACCACAAAAGGCATCTGCATCACTTAATAACTGTAAGAGAGAAAATCAAGTCCGTGAAAGTAGGCAGATACAACGAGGAAACAACTCTATAAACACGCAGCCTACCATCAACCGTACTGCTATCCACCTTTCCATCCATCACCGTAAAAACCAGCCGCTAATATCCGTACCGATCTCACTGCAATTACTTGCCGGAGTCGAATCCAAATTATCTAGCTGTGTCCATTGCACATATTCGTTAGCTCACATATGATCAGCTTACACTCCCTGGAGTTGACTTAACTTCACTATACCACCCCGAGTGGTATAACGTCGCGCGGTTTATATAGTACGCCAACCCCCCATGACATTAGATGATCCCTAACAGAGCTGTGATAACGCTGATATATTGTATTCATCTCTTGTGCATGCCTGGCAATGAATGACTCAATAGCATCTTATTCTGCGGAGGAAAAAACGCAAGTGATTTTGCGTCGTGAAATAGCGCCAACCTAAATTTCCCAACAACCAACAAATAACACACTGGGCAATGTTATCTCCACAAACGATTGTTTCCTTCATAAAGGAGATAGATTCACTCATGCTATAGTTTCGAGAGAACAAGTATTTTATCACTCTCTATTTTTGTCTAAAACTATAGAATATTTGAAATAGTGGTAAAAGACCAACGTTCTAATATCAAAACGTGAGACAAATTCAAATACAAAATATTACTTTTCCGGGTGTTGCATTCCGGGGATTACTTTCCACAGTAGCTGCCTTTTTTATGCCGTACACTATTTGTTAGTCTCAATTGCCTCTAAAAATGTTCACTTTCTAACAACTATTTAAAAAGATATGTCCCAGGGTTTCGTGTACATAGAGTCTCGATCATTTATTCAAAAAAAATTGATAAGTCGAAGCAGGACATTTAACTTGTATAATACGAAAGATAATTGTTCATAGAATTACTTGTGGGCTACAAAATGTGAAGAAAAAAAAAAGTCCATGGTTTCAAAATGCAACAACTGGCAAATTAATGAAAAATTGGCTCAAAAATCCAAGATGGCGCCGTGAAGCTATGTTTTTCAGGTTGCTCACAAAAATAGTCATCAGAAGAAATTAAGTGGAAGACAAGCCAATAGCATGTTTTATATGAAAGATATTGAATAAGATTAATAGAGACTCAAAGAAAAATCCGTCTTTGGTTTAAATCCAAAATATAAGAATATTGGTCAAAAATACAAAAATGGCGGTATGCAATAAATGATCAGTCCGAACCTGTGATGTTTTTTGCTATACTGCAACACATCAAAAGAGAAGACCTTGTTTACAACCATCCAGGGAAAGTTGTATTTTCTGTGACATCTGGGAAACTGTTGTTAATAAACATTTTACTATAGTTGACGCCGGAGATTACGAAACTGGACAAATGTAAGACTAAAATGATCCCGACAGAATTACTTTTGCTATATCACCATACTTCAAGTTGAATGAACACCTGCTGGGATCGCCACAGTTCAGTCAATTACATAGATCTAAAAAATTTGGCATAATATAAATCAATAGCAAAACCAAACGCAAGGAACTACCCTATAAGCAAGTTCAAAATTACGACAAATGAGGCTTAACCAAAACTAATTACAAAGAAATCATTTATATGACAAAAAACCTTTAAGAAAGTTTAAACAAACAGTGTGCCAAAATCAAAGGAGGGGAATGTGTATTTTTAGGGGTAAGGTTTATACAAGGTCAAATATGTAAAGGTCACTCACGGGTTTGAAAGTATACCAACTACCAAACAGTAGACAGCAGGTCACGCTGGCTTTATTTTCTTTTTCACATGAAAAAAATGGTGCAGCGCTGACATCGCCCGTTGGTAGAAAACTTGAACACAAACTCGTTTTTGGGGCTCGGAAACTACGCTTGTTTAATTTTACAAATATTGGCAGAAATGTGCTAAAAGTCTACTTCATCCCTCAGATGGTATAATATAAGTATATGATATGTTGGTGTGCAAAAACAAGGATGAAAACGTGAAAAAAATCGTGTGTTTAATAATGCGTGGTCTTGCCAAATTCAGGAGACCAAATCATTTTAAAGTTGACCAAATCATAAGGGACATCTTATCTGTAAAAAAAGTCAGTGCACGTGAAGCTTTATCTGTTTTGAGAAAGCGAAAAGACCACGTTATTCATACGATTGCCAGGTTGAACATGAGTCCCTATACATTAACATGGCGAAAAACATTCACATGATTTGCACTACAGACTGTGTGGGGAATCAAAACAAAGAGCAAGGAAGAGTGTCTTTGGGTTTGTGCAAATCCATGCCTTCTGACCTCGTACAACATTTCCTACGGTTATCAAATGGGTCCACTGTGACCTCAGGACGATGCCAAAATGTTCGTTACCTTTCAAGGATTCAAAAACAGGTATAGTTTGCAGTTTTGTAGTTCAAGAGTTATGAGTTAACTAGGTTTTTTTAAAGGTTCATTAATGGGGTGTTAAAATTCCAGTATATCTGTTGAATAAAAATTGTGCAAATTGTCCGTTAATGGTAATTGCATTGAGAAAACCTTTAAGAACAACGTTTCAAAGGTTTACCAAAATCCAAGGGAGTGGAACATGTATTTTAGGGGGTAAAGTTATACAGGGTTAAATATGAATTATGACACGGCCAAAACGCGTGAAAGTATACCAACATGTTCTTTACCTTTCAAGGATTCAAAAAAAAGCTTAGTGTGCTATCTGCAGGTTGTACGTAAAGAGTTATGAGTTAAATAAAGTCAAGGTCACAATGGGGGTAAAATTCCAGATATATCTGATTCCATATAAAAAATGGTTGCACCCATGATGATAGTCGTGCAGAATAGGAATTACAAAATGTGATGGGGACGGCTCCAGACTGGGTGCGGTCTATGGGACAGGTCATAGTCATAGTTCTATAATTCTTATATAGAACTGACGAACAAATAATATATATAAAATTAATCATGATAGTGTTACCAGATTGAAACAATTTACAAAAAGTTTGAACAAATCGGATCATTCTGAAATTTACCCGTGTGGTGACCTTGATGTTTGTGCCTTGTCCTGGATATGTCCTGTCCTGATCCTAGAAAGGGGAAACTACTACCTTTTTTAAACCTAGGCGTTTTAGGCCCAATGAATTGTTAAATCTTTAAATCGATTTGAACCCATTCTATTTTTTTGTACCACTTGTATAAAACGTTTCCAACTATTTCTACATGTTACACTAGGGTTGATTTTGGTAAACTTTGGATTATATTTTTTGGGAACAATTTTCACAGTATATTACACCAAAATTGTTTCTTTTAAAATGTGCTTTGGGTCAAACATAAATTATTTATTTTCGTTGGGAATTAAATCCTTCATCATTATACTGGATTTTCTGTGATGGGTGTATCGGGTGAAAGACAGAGAAAATCATCACATTCAATGATTTTTGTAAATACTTTGCAGATTTGCCCAGATAGCATACAACAAATGTCTATGCAGTCATAAAAGCACATCATTCAAGTATCAAGAGAAAGTGATGGCGTACAATATTGAGCGACCTTGTCTGGTAATAATTCCTCGCGTTATAAAACATTCAGAACAAACATTCAAACTGCTTTGCTCAAATGGAATTTCTTGCTATTCGAAATACGGAAAGGCGATGATTTCCAGATGCATGATATCAAAAAGGCGACATCCAAAGCCCGCGTAATACAACTAAAAAGTTCAAAAGAAATGTCCCCCTGAACAGTTATAAACAGTTCCTTAACCTGTTACAAAAGTGTAAAATGTACACTGAAATGTTACACATTTAATGCGCAATAAAGTTTCACCCAACAGTTAACCTTCTCTTTGAAATGCCGACATTTATTAAATTTGATGATAAATCAAAACAAGTTGACAGATTTTCCCCATTTAGTACATTTTCATAGTCTACTATAGAATTAATCATCTAGTTTAGAATTCTATTTAAAACCTTATACACAACCCTAGCTCTTCCTTCAACTTGAGTGCCTTACAAATCAACATATGAAGACGTGCCTTCTACGTAAGGAACCTTCGTGGCACCAATTACCAGCAAAAATAAATTACAAACGGTAACATTTACGCTCTTGCGAACTTGCACTTTAATCTGGCCAAACACATCCATGGTTGAGTGAAAGGAAGAATAATACCCAATATTGGCAGCAGAAAAAAAATGTGGGATGGAAAAAGAACTTCAATGGACAGAAATTCTTTTTAAGTAGGACATTTTAGTGTATTTTGGCTTCGAGTTTTCGCCTGGAGCAACTGGGAATAGAAACTCAACTAGGGGAAGTTTGCCATGCAGTGGCGTAACCAGCTTTTTTTCGGGGGGGCAGAGGGGGGCACATACATTTTCAGGGGGGCAAGCATCAGGGGCGCCAAATTTTCCGGCTCGCTACACTCGCCGGGTAGACCCAAATTTTTTCGCAGTCGGATTGAAATTCTGAAGGGGGGAACTTACTGTACCATTGCGTGCGTAAAAAGCAATTTCTTTTTATATTTTTATACATCTACAATGCGCCCGGTACAGTATGCGCCCCTAAATCCGCCAATTACCATAAAATAAAATTTGTTACTATAATATAGTAGTATAGGCCTATGTTGTTTTATATGTAAATTGACACATGTGCAGAAAATCACTAATTTTTTCAGGGGGGCAAGAGAGGGGCAAGATTCCCCACAGGGGGGAAGCTTCCCCCTGCCCCCCTCCCCCTCTGGTTACGCCACTGTTGCCATGTCTCCTTGGCCCGCTACTGATAACGTATTGATTCTTGATGAAGATTGCAACAGGAAAGAAAGTCACCTATCCTCAATGAACATCGGCAGGTTTCGTAAAGTCTGTTTGTTGAAAATAAGATAATAAATTGCTTGTCTTGGTTCACTGCAGCATAATTTTAAGACATCCAAGTATTTTATTTTTCATGTTAAGACTAGACAGCCGATACGTTCCACAACACCTGGGTCTAATTCGCATTAGTACTGGGTAATATCAACTTAAAATGGAATGGATGTTGTTATTTTTATGATATAACACAAACGTATACATTCAAACTGTTGAGAAAACAGAAAAGACTTTGCAATTTTTGGTACGGAGTTGTAAGATACAGTTCCATGGTGTAGTAACGATGGGTGTGTAGTAAAGCATACGTTTAATATTAACTTAACCTGCCCTTTGTTACCAACCAAAACGCGATCGAAGGGGCAACTACCCTGAACCCTCCTATTTGAAAAAAGGTCAAGATGAATGAAATATATTAAAGTAATCCAGACATGTAACATTCTTACGACTGCAAACATACTACTGGGCAGTGGCAATCCTCAATTCTTCGCAAAGCTCTCCACAAATAGGCGGGAGGAAAAAAGCTTGATTTGGTCATTTCAATACCGTGAGAAACGATAGCAAACAACACATCCGTTTCTTACACCGTTATCTTCACACTCTAAATACCCAAATACTCTCAACGAGAAACTGCCAACCGCTTGTACATAGATCCCAAGGCGTGGCGGTTGCTGAAAGACGTCGTGCTCGCATAGGATTTTAGTTGAAGGAAGTAAGAGGTCACAAACGACGTTGTCTTTCCCGCCAATAAGCTTGGAAAACGTGTATGCTAATGTATTCAGCATACATAATCACAGAAGGTTCGGTTTGCTCTTTTTCTCGAACCACGACGGAAGTTTGTGTCAAATTTTGTATAAAAAAAATAAAAAACTTTCAAAAATGGTATTGACTGTGCACCGTACTGATCAAAAAACATGCCGAGATACTGGTGTGGCAGGTGTGTAGGCAAATGGTTAAACTGTGTCATGAACTTTAATGAAGATGGAAAATTACAGAGCCTTTAAAATCTTTGAATGAGATGTCATGTAATCATTACATCATCATCACTTTTGTTTCCCCTAGCCTTGAGAATATAACAAAGGGAAATTGTTCACTATAATGAGCCAAAATACATTCCAAAACCATTTAGATCTCCGTGTTGAGAGCAATTTGTCATTACGACGCATCACGTCCACTGTTAGAATTTATATTATTTTTTTTTTTTGAAATACGTGATATTGTTTAGTGTTTTATCGATACAGCATGATAAGCCCCGATGGATCAGGGCATATCCACTTTCAAAAGGGGGGACCATACACCCTACCCTAACCACCCTAACCCCCCCCCCCCCCTTCGGCCGGTTCCGTCGCCCACCGTAACTCGTGATATAGTCAGAGATTTGTGCAACAAATAAAAGTGGGCATAATAATTAAATTAGATTTTACCAAAACACGGTGAGATACAATTTGCTACGTTCTCGGGATCGTATGCCAGATGTACATGAAAAAAGCCAAAGAACCAAGTTGTGCTTATAAGGAATGCGTGGAGTTATAACAAGTAGGAAATATTTGCGATACGATACGCAAAATATATAAGAATTTCACGCGGAAGAGAACCTCCAAAACCAAGGTATATGCATACAAGTTTTAATTGCAATAATATACTCACGGTCAAAACCCTCCCTAGTATAAATCAACTTAAATCTGGTACAGTCTACCACCAATATTGGACACATTCAGTCTTTATTGCTTTCATGCTGAGTAGATGCTTCTGAAGAACATGTAGACAAGAAACTGCTCACCCACTTTTCATTGTGCTGCTGAAATGGTGCCTGGTGGAAATGGATACATATTTGCATCACACAGCTTAGGGTCTCCCACATTTAGTCTAGCAGAAAATACGGGTTCCATCAGCAAATTATGGCAAAACTACCACTGACTATGGGATAGGTTCAGTCACGGCAGCACATATATAGTAATGTCAAACAATGGGCATCATTCAGTTCATACGGACTGAATTAGAGCGGATTTTGCTATCGGCTCCATTTGATGGGTAACTTAAAACGACGGAACGAGTTGAAATGTATTACCTTGAACCCAACCCGATATTTTTTTGTTTTCTGTAAGCATTGTAAGCATTCCCAGAGTTGTTATGAGATTAGAGTGTTTGTTTAAGGGAGTGATGTTAGTCACCCGAGATCTCATTTAACCCCTTTTAACAAATTAAAGCAAAAGACAATTGAAACACCTGAAGTTGAATCAAAAGAGGGACAATTTTTCAGTAACAGCATCGTTCGGTTCACCAATATATACCAGGGCTAGACAAAAATGCGGTTAATCTATCTAGAATATTCCGATTACAAGGACTTATGTATAGACAAGTGCCTAAATCCTTTGACTTAGCTTGCACTTTAGAATATGAGATGCACAAGGACAAGACCGGGTTGCGGTTTTGGTGTTTTAAGGAAGCTACGTGATCCGTATTAACAATCAACGAGACACGTTTAATGAACCTTGAAGCTTTTTATAGTAACATTATGACAGCCATAGCATATCTAATCATTCATACAGCATGTTTTAAGGATATGACCAATTTAAGTATATAGAGTTGCATTTTGATTTGAAGACTTTGGGACCAAACTCCTCATCTGTAAAGGTTGTCATTATCTATGACAATCCGTTGTGAGAGCTATAAAAATGTGATTTTGAAAGCCCCATAGAGTATCGTTAAATTACTATTGGTCGACTAAAATGTGGTCCATTTTCGCTCATAACATCAAATTACGAAAATCTGTTAGCCATAGTTGTTCACAGGATAAATAAGGAAAAGATAGTGGACCACTTCCGGTAAAGTCGGGGATCTAGGGACGAGGCTATCAGCGATCTGGCCCCCAGACCTTACATTTATTTTTTTTTAAATTACAAGAAGAAGAAGTGTCACAATGTTTAAATCATGAATCTATGTCCGCTACTTACACCAGAAAAAACTGATAACAAAAGTTCAATTTCAATATTTTGATTATTATATTTTAATTTTTTTGCACAAGTCTAAATAGTCATCATTAATCATCATCATCATCATTATCATTATAATCATCATCATCATCATTATCGTCGTCGTCGTCGTCGTCGTCCGTCGCATGCGGCACGCGAACATGTACCAATTGTCACTCTGTGAAATTTTGGAACTAGGTGACATTTAGTGCTTATTATTGAGGGTAAAGATGGACCTGCAGTGGCGAACAGAGATGGGTAAGGGGTTCTATGGGATGGATAGCATTGCTTAAAAGCACTATTACCCACTGACCATTTTGTACAAGGAACCTCGAGGAGCAGGTTGTCATCTCCTGATGCAAGCTTGGCCTCAGGAATATAAAAAGAGAGGTATTCCGGCAGCTCTGGTGTCAATTATCCAGAAATACCCTTGTAGGTAAGAAGCCTGAGGGTAAAGACAACACGCTCACTGATCGGTAAGCAATGAAGCTCTTTGAGGAGTGCAGTTGTGTTGTCCTATCTAGACACTAGCCTCGCTGCCTTCTGCATATATTTGTAGTTCACTCCAATCCCTGGCCAACATTCAATTCAGTAGAGAATTGGCATATCGATGCGAGGATTAAGATCAGCGAGGCCTTAGGTGATGACAACTCTGGAACGTAATAAAGATGATCGGTAAATATTGCCTAAGATGGAAGTTATAGGACCTAGTGATGACCTTCACGGTTCAGTCACGGACGTTGTCAAACAATCAGCAAGGTTTTTGATTGCCGAACGTATGAGGACCATCCACAGTCCCACGCTATTATAAGTAACGTCTTTTGAGGTTTAATGTGATAAGATGAACATGAGATGACAAATTCTGTCTTTATATTTAGTTTGAGTTTGTACAGCGCATCCATAACAGGGCGGATCAAGGGGGGGTGCCGGGTGCCTTGGCACCCCCCCCCCCCGAACGCCAGGTTTTTTTGAATGATACATTAATACAGAAGAAAAGAAAGGAGAGAGGGAGAGACACTATTCGTCTCGACCAATGTTTTTAAATAGTACCTTGCAAAACGGCAAGCACGTGCACCAAAAGACTCACCAACTCCATGAATTAGAGCGAATTATACGTCCCCAACAACAAAATAGGCTTTCGACATTTCCCGTTATGGTCTCTCTCCGAAGATTTTAAGATTCAAAACTTAAACGCTCGGCCGACCGCTTCGCGTATGGGCGGGATCACAATGTTTTTTTTCTTTCATGGTACAAATATTATAAATGTATGAATGACAAAGTTGAGCAAATAAACACATATCGTTTTCAAATCAATAGTAGGTTTGTAATTTTCTTTAATATTTTGTGAAAACACTCCGGACTTTTACAGTTGTGTGAGTAGCATTGATTTGATGCAAACGCTGCGGTGATTTACTTTTTGGCCTATTTATATGATGGAAATTTAAAGAGGGCCGGGTAAGGTAAGGTGTGGGCGACTTTGGGTACGTAATTACGCGAAATCGGCAACTGTCAGACCGCATATTGGTTGGAGAAAATAGAAATTTTTGTTAAACATGCGCTTTGCGCCAGAAGAAAAACGCGGGGCATTACCGTTTTCTAAGCACTGATTCTCCTAGATTCTGGAGAAGTGCGCTCAAATCCCTAATTCTGACCAGAAAATAAATGTCAAAAAACAGCAAGTGCAGCGAAAGGAATTATAATACAACTTGCAACTGTCATCCTCTTAGCTTTTTCAAGAAATGCCCGACAAAGGTTTTTGATCTTAGGCTGTTACGAAATCGACAGCACCATCTTTGTCAACATTAATGTGATTTTTTTATATTTGATTTCAAATATGCTTTGCCAAACCCTGTTCATAGAATTTACAACTGACTGAACACTCGCGGAAAAAAGTGCGAAGAGGTTCTAAACTGTCCTCTATATGGGACACCTGTAGGGTTCTTCAACGAACTAAAACGAGTCCTTTAACTCCTGTTATAGCCACATTTTATGGTTCTGTTAGGAACCTTTTGTGATTCTCAGATTTTAATAACCATTTGTTAGGGTTTTGCATTATGGAGGGTTCCAATAGAGAGAAAAGGTTCTAAGTTGCATTTTTCTTCTGAGAGTGTATTAAACTTTAAAATGCTTGATTTGACATTTTAGCTGATTTTCAGCTTGTAGAAAAAGGATAATTTAAAGATTATATAACCGAGTCTCTCTGAGACATAATCTGGACATTTTAATGTTTATAGAAAGGGCATACCTTGAAATACTGTTCTCTAAGGGATCTAATTTGCCGTCAAATATTATTTTTTATGGCAGGTTTTTATGCGCTAGCTTGGAACCTTCTCAAGGATTTTTTGTCTTTTTCAAGATAAGGGTTCCATGCTGGAATTGAATTATAGAGATGGGACGAAACCAGTGATTTGTTTAATTTCAGGATGATTTCTTTCTTGCGGCAGCTGCACATTATTGGTTGAGAATCAAATGAATTTGTTATTTGGATGCCCAAGTTTTTCTCCTCGACGGTTTCTTTTAATGTGTTGCACAGTTTTGTAAGAATGATGACGATGTGATATCCAAAGTGCAGAAAACTCCAAATTTATCTGCATGTACTTCATTGGCCAGATTTCTGCCCATTCAGTAACTGTCTATATCATCTTGCAGGCATCTGATGTATTCATGTGTTGACCAGGGATGAGCTACGTTTGGTGTCATCTGCAATTTGCTTATTGTGGCTGTTTGTTGCGCTAATACACTCTCCATATTCGTTTAAGGAAATAGAGTGGTCCCAAACACTGATCCCTGCACCACTGAACTTGTTACTTTCTTCCACCCGGACTCTGCTCTTGAGTGACTACCTTATGTTTGCGGCCAGCCGCATGATTCGATCAAAGTTAGAATTTGACATTCGATGCCATTGTGATTATTTTGCTATCAGTCTTGTGTGGTCGGTTGCGAAGGCCTTGGCCAGGTCTAGATATATGACATCAACTGGGGTTCCACTATCTAGAGCTTTATGATCACTTCCAGGTATTCTATGAATTTTAAGTGCAAGAGATTTCCGTCCTAAATCATGTTGTGACTCGGTATTAATAAACTTGTCAAGGGGCTCTGTTAATTGTATCTATAATAAATACGCTTTCTAATACTTCCCTGCGACTGACGTCAGACCTATTGGGCGATAGTTGGATGCTTTGGATCCTTGAACGGGTTGTGTAGATCGGTACGATGTGGGCAGATCTCCAGACAGTTGGAACATATCCTTCATGCAGGACTTATTGTAAATACAGGCGAGAGGCATGCACAGTTTCCATCAGCACCATGTTTTGATGATAGATGGAGGGAGTTCGTCTGGTCCTGTTGCTTTGTGGGCTAAGTTTTAAATTTATCTTTGACAGCATTGCAGTTGATTTTAATATCATTATTTTCTCCTCATCCGGTCTTTGATATATGTCATCAGAAACTGGAACATTTGGTTTCTCTCGTGAACACAGCCGAGAAGAAGTCGTTTAGTGATTATCAGTAGGTTGTCTGGTGGTATTACACTGCCTGTGTCGGGTTTCAAGGGCCATGGTTTTGACCTGTTGTTTAGACCTTACGTAGGCGTAGTAGCTTTTTGGGTCATCCTAAATGTTTTCTGCTAATTTCTTTCAAATCTCTCTTAGCCCATCTCCCTTCTAAGCTTAGTCTCTCTCTGACACTTTTGTAGTGCTCTAGATTTCGTTCAGTTTTCTTATTCTGTTACCTCTTCCAAGCTCTTGTTTCCTACTCATAGTTTCTTGTGCTTTCTTGGGAGTCAAAACGGTTTCTTTTTAGTAGGTTGGTTCTTCATGGGACAATTTTTGAATAAGGTCCTGTTATTTCTCCTTGGTTAACACAAGCTTCCTCGTATTCTTGGTTCCATCTTTGTCCAATTTTTATATGTCTCAGTTTGGCTTTCTTTTGTAATAGTGGCGTTCGGTAGTATCCTTTTGGTTGTAGTTTACTTGGTTCAACGAGGTGGTATAAAGCCACATTGCCAACATGTAGTGGTCGCTGTTACTAAAGCAATATTAGCACTTTTTGAAGAGCGCCCCCAATTTTTCAAAAATATTGAGATTGTTACACGGTTGCATGGTTAACTGGCTGTAAATAAAACCAACTGTGAATGGTTAAGGTCGGAAAAAAAAATATCTGTGTCTCACTCGAAACTGAAGGAATTTTGTAAATTAGAATAATTATTACGGGATTCCGGATCCCGATAATAATTCAACGGGCCTCCATGTGAAATAGTCGGGAAAATAGCGCCATGACGTGTTTACGCTCAGCCAAGTTGTTTTATGGGTCAGGCCAAATCAAGTTAGAGGTTATTTTCTCGATGCGGCAGCTATTTCATCATGAAGGACATTAAAAGTAGCATTTCCAGCTCTGCCGTTAAGTCCAATCTGGGATCCAAATTCTTTATTCATATTACAAAATCGCTTTTTTATGAAAATAACGTAACTGTGCCAAAATATCAAAATTTGGAAAATTGGGGGCGCTATTCAAAAATGTGAAATTATGCTTGAAATGAGCAATACCATATACTTAGTCAATCATATTAGGTTTGAAGTGATAACATAAGTCAAGTACTGACTCCTGTCTTGTAGGCCTCATAACATGCTGGTTCCAAGGTTGTTCATAAAAACATCCAAAAAGGCCTCAAGATAATCCAAATTCCCTTGCATGGTCTCCAATTTATTCACGGTTACTGAAGTGACCAATGACCATATGTATTCTCATTCTTTGAGACTTTGTAGCTATCCATAGCAATTAAATCTGCCATCTCCCCTTCACATGACATATCACACCAAAGGGCCTTCTTTTTACATAGCTAGGGACGGGTCTTCCCGCAACTGGACTTCTATATTCTCTTTAGAATTACATTAGTGTTGTACCTCCATGAGTCTTGTTTTTTTGTCCAACCCTTGTATCTGATACCCATGGGAATTGCAATCGCGTTTGATACATCACTGTGGAGCCAAGTTTCAACGACCCCTACGATGTCTGGCTTTCCTCGTCCATATAGCATTGCATATCATCATTCGTTGACAATACCTTTGAAACATTCAGAAGGTACCATTTAAGTTCTTTCTTATTCATCTTTGTTCTTGTGTTTGCTTTATCAAACTGAGCGTTTATACTCAGGTGTTTAGTGTCTATACTCCAATGTTTCATTATTCCAGCCGTGGTTTTTGGACATTGCTGATTCATTCCTTTTGGGCTGTAAGACCTCTTCATGGTGCCTTTCCATTGAAGATTTTGTATCATACAGCTGTATAAAAGGAAGTAAGTAGAGTGCAATTGGGCTTTGTATACTTACAACGTATCATCCTTACGTTATTGAAATTGTATCATTCTCTAGTGCCTGCTTGTCCTGTTGAGGGGTGGTTGTCGGATCTCGCCAATTTTCCCTCTCACTATTTTAAAGTTTTTTCACCATTTTCCTTACGAGTCTAAGTTCTTGTCGGGAGCTCAGCTTCTCTTTTCTCTGTCATATGTTAATCTGGCTTTAGATCTTACTCTTTTATAACCTCATCATTGTGTAGTTTTTTTGCACTTGCAAGAAGCTGTAGGTTTTGCTTTTGTGTTTTTTCATTTGCAACTTTTCAGGTTTGCTTTATCCGTGGGAAATCTCTGCTGTGTCTATATCGTTACGATTTACCTGCACGCTTGTTGTTGAGAAAGAGGGCTTTCACTGATTTTTGTTTACAGCATGTGCATATATCAAAAACAAATTGTACCTGAAGAAACAAAAAATGACACCCCCGACCTGTGACGAAATTGATGTTGTCGTAATTGGGATATTTTTCTATTATCTAGGAAAATGAAGGAATTTGGTGATGATTGAAGAAATTAAGCAGATTTTGTACGCTGATAGCATTCCATATTTGTCTGAATAATAATTCAAATAATTATATATCAGATTATAATTTTAAATATTTAAGCCATTTTATTAAAAGCTGGAAGCGTTTACTTAGTAACATCTCAAAAACGGCGAACGATTCCGGAACGGTGATTTAAGATCGTTGATCATATCTATAAGAAGCATTATGACGTGAAACCACTTGTAAATTTCAAATTGTTTCTATAAAATTTGCATAAGAAACTGTGTTTTGGAAAGTGAATGGGAGGGTGCCCGCCCAACCCGCGCGCTTGATATGTGAACTCTCATGAAAACTATTCGATAATTCAAACAAAACTAACCCATATCAACCTAGATTGGACCGTGATCAGACCTAAAATTATAAGGTAACCACTTGTAGAAAAAGCTTTAAAAGCTTTCTTGTAAAGTTAAAAATTGTTTGCTATCAAATTTGCATAAGAAGAAAATGGGTTTTGGCAAGTGAACATTGCAGGGGACATCCCCTCTCCTACCCACCATTGCGCGTTAATAACATGAACTCTATTTGAAACTTAACATGTAGTTATTAAACAAAACTATCAACTATATTTTGCTTTTTAATACCGTGTATAATTCCTGTAAACATTATAAGGTAAAACATTTAAAATTTCAAATTGTTGTATGAAAAACGATCATTGCATGGGTTACGCGCTTAATTGGCGCGGGAGGTCGGGACCCTCCTTGCCGCTTACACGGCGGCATGGCTGCTTTGGATGCCACACATGGATGAACCTTATTGGCTGTTTTGCAGCCGTCAACTTCCAGTTTCAGTTGGTCGCCCCCCCCCCCCTGCCCTTGAGAGGGGTTGGATCCGCCCCTACAGTCATAGAAATCATGTACGTGGTAAAAATATTCTGAGTTCGGATGAAAGTAAACATTTTGTCAAATCACAAACGATTTAAACAGTTTCGGGCTCGCTGTGCTCGCCAGGTAAAATATTTTCCTGAAGGAACTCTTTCCAGCGCATTTAGAAATTAGTGATCATGAACAATTCCCAATCAAATACATTGCAAAAAAGCTGTTGCCATGATGATAAAAAATGCGACCTTCGCCGCTTCGCGCGGGGTGGGGGGGGGTGGGGAGGTGGGTGGAGTGGGGCGGTGGGTGGGGGGGAGTCACACACCCTCCCGCACCCGCCCCTGCTATACGCAGCCATGTAGCCCATATTATCTTGGCACCCCCCTCTAGCCAGGGCGGATACGCCCTGTCCATAACCACCACCCTACAATCACCATCATTCACCCGGGCAATATCAAACAGTGAAATTTGCAAGATAAAATATGTTAAAGTCCTCAAAGCCCTGTGGAAGCAAGAATGAAAAAATTTGACTTGGTCGTGGGATTGAAAAAGAAAGGATTCGTCTAAATCAAGAATATACCGACTTGTGGGAGGTTATCAGGCGGGTGACACTGTGTACAAATGCCATCCATAAGACAATTTCGAGCGATGGTGATGGTAGCGCCACCATTTTCGATAAGATACATAATTAGTTATGATAAACGTCACACATGGCGTCAACCGGGGGATGACGTAGAGTAAAATAGCGCCACGCAGACTGGCGACTTAAGATCAGATTTCATGCAGATCATTGTGCAGTACGCATCCATCCTCTTGATCGAGTGTCCTATCCGATTTATTTAGGATCCCGAGGTCAGTGACATGATACAAGGTCATTGATAATCTACAGCCAATCGGGTAATGTGCGTTAAATAAAATATTTCAAGGACGAGAGAGAAAAAATAACGTGTAAAGAATAAATAAGTTCTTCCGGGGTACCAGCTAGCCGAGTAAAAACGACATTTTGCCAATTACAATAGCTGTGCAAATCAATTGTCATCGAGTACAGAAGGACTGACAACGTTCGTTCGGAGACCAGGAGAGGCAGGTGAGAAAGCAAGCCAATGATTGCAGAGCTAGTAAAACGCCGTACGGGAGAAATAAATACACACACGCACACACCGCACACACACACTACACACAACACACACAATACCACCTACACACCAACAACACACTCACACACAAACACACCACACACACACGAACTCCAATAACAACGGCAAACAACAACAACACATTATCTCATACGTACTTTTATATATTTTCCTATATTTCAATTCTTTAGAGTTACAAGGAAATAACTCTTTCCAAAGTCATTAAGCTCACAAGTGTAACAATTTCTTGTAGCCGCATATTTGTCAAATATTGGGAAGTTAAATAAATATATTTCTTTATACATGATAGTAGATTACTATGAAAATTTGATTTTACATGGTTGGGCTCACAAATGGACAATAATAAATATTAATATTGTTTAATATATTTTGTATTTCTACTACTCTAAATAACAATTTGGCCATAGTTTTAAAGTTTCTTCACAGAAGTATTAATTTTTTACGTATTTAGGCCAAACAAAATTAAATTGTGTATAAAAAAAATTGCCATTAGTTCCGTACTGATGTAATTTTAGATAATGCACTTTCTTGGAAAATAAAAACCCCTTGAAAATCAATTTTTTTTCTCCTGGAACACCTTTCTATTCAACAAAAAACTGTTGAAGGGATTGAAGGGTATTAAATTCAAGGGTTTCAAATGGTGTTACAAAAAGAACTAGTATCCTGCTTTTTTCAGGCTGGTTTTTGTGGTAACGAACCAAGGGAATATCAACATTGTCGTAATTGGTTTTACACATTCCCAAAATCTTGGCGGAAAACTTGAATTTTATATGTTTATTTTCTTATTCCAAAAACCACTTAAAAATCATCACCACTGTAAGGGATATTTTTAAGAATAATGACCCCGATTTAAGTCTATAGAGTTTTCATTTGATTTGAAAGACTTTGACCAAAATCCTCAATCTGTAAATTTATGTCTTATCTAATTGCAATCCGTTTTTGATGTAGCTAAAAAAATTGAGTTTTGAAAGCCCCATAGAGTACTCTGTAACAATTACTATTGGCGACTACAATGTGGTCCATGTTTCGCTCATAACATCATACCAAACATAAATCGTTGCCCCTAATATTTTACAAGGAATAACTAAGGAAAATATATTGACCACTTCCGGTAAAGTCCGGGGATCTAGGGACGCCTGGCTATCAGCGATCTGGGCCACAGACTTTACATGTTATTTTGTTTTAAATACAAGAAAAGATTGTCACAGTTTATATCATGAATTTCTATGTCCTCTACTTCCCAACAAACAACACATTACTTACAACCGGAAACTGATAACAAAAGTTCAATTCACTTTTTGATTAGTAATTTTTGCACAATCTAAATAGCATAGTGTTCATCATCATCATCATTATCATCATCATCATCATCATCATCATTATCGTCGGGTCGGTCGTCGTCGTCGTCGTCGTCGTCCGCATGAGGAAAAGCGTACATGATCCAATTTGTTCACTCTTTGGAAATAGGTGAAATTGTCGTGCTTTACTTATTGAGGTAAAGATGGACCTGCAGTGCGAACAGAGATATGGGGGGTGTCTATGGCTAAGGGATTCGCATTGCTAAGCCCTATTACCACTGACATGTTTGTACAAGACCCTCGAGGAGCAGGTTGTCATCTCCTCCTGATCGCAAGCTTGGCCTCATGAATAATAAAAAGAAGAGGTATTCCGTCCAGCTATGTGTCAATTTCCCAGAAATACCCTTGAGGTAAGAAGCCTGAGGTTAAAGACAACACGCTCACTGAATCTGTAGCCACTTAAGCTCTTTGGAGGAGGGGCAGTTGCTGTTTGTCCTATCTAGAACATATCCTCGCTGCCGTTTTTCTGCTATATTTGTAGTTCACTCCAATCCCTGGCCAACATTCAATTCAGTAGAGAATTGGCAAGTCCGAGGCGATATAGACAGCGAGGCTTAGGTGAATACAACTCGAACGTAAATACAACATGGATCCGGTAAATATTGGCAATATGGAAGTTAAGACCTAGTTATGACCGTCCCTGGTTTCATCACGGACGTTGTCAAACAACATCAACACCAAGGTTTTTGATTGCCGACGTATGTGACCATCCACATCCCACCCTATTATAATGGGTAAATTATCTTTGCAGGTTTCTAATGTGATAAGATGACATGAGATGACAAATTCTGTCTTTCATCATTTAGTTTGAGTTTGTGTTACACAGCGCATCCATAACCGCCGCGGATCCAGGGGGGGTGCCGGGGGCCTTGGCACCCCCCCCCCCCGAACGCCAGATTTTTTTTGAATGATCATTCTACAGAATAACGAAAAGAGAGAGGAGATGACACTATCGTCTCGACCAATGTTTTTTAAATAACCTTGCAACGGCAGATAAGCACGGTGCACCAACGACTCAACCAACTCCATTGATTTAAGAGCGAAATATACTTCCCCAACAACACAAATCGGCTTTCCGCCATTTTCTCTCCCCGTTAGGTCCTTCCGCCCGAAGACTTTTATGTGTCAAAACTTAAAAACGCTTGGCCGACCGGGCTTCGCGTATTGCGGAATCACCATGTTTTCTTTTCTTTTTTTCATGCTACAAATATATAACATTGAAAAATGACAAAGTTGAGCAAATCCACACATTATCGTTTTTAAAAATCAATAGGTTTGGTAATTTTCTTTAAATTTTTGTGAAAACCTCGGACTTTTCAGGGTTGTTGTGATCGCATTGATTTGGAATTGCAAACTCTTGCGGTATTATTACTTTTTAGCCTATTTGATATGAGTGAAATTTAAGAGGGCCTGGTAAGGACGTAAGGTTGTGGGGCGCATTTGGGTACGTAATTACGGCGAATCGGCAACTTTCATCCGCATATTGGTGGAGAAAATCAATTTATCGTTGCGCAGAAAACGCGGAATTGCCGTTTTCTAAACACGGTTCTCCTAGACTCTGTTTAGAAGTGCGCTCAAATCACTAATTCTGACCAGAAAATAATTTCAAAACACCAAGTTGCAGCTTAAGATTTAAATACACTTGCAACTTGTCATCCCTCTCGCTTTTTCAAGAAATTGCCCCGACAAAGTTTTTTTGATCTTAGGCATGTTTACGAAATGCGACAGCACCCAATCTTTGTCAACATTAATGTTGATTTTTTTTATATTTGATTTGATTTCACTATGGCTTTTTTGGCCAAACCTTTTTTAAGGATTTACAACTGACTGCACCCTCGCGGAAAAAATGTGCGAAAGAGGTTCTAAAACTTGGTCCTCTGTATGAACCCGTAGGTTCCTTCCAAAACTAAAAACGAGTCCTTTAACTCCTTTATTAAGGCAAATTTTTATATGGTTCTGTTAAGGAACCTTTTGGTGTGTTTTCTCAGATTTTTAATAACCATAGTTGTTAGGGTTGCATTCTTGAGGGTTCCAATATAAAGAAAAGGTTCTAAGTGCATTTTTTCTTCTGAGAAGTGGATTAAACTTTCAATGCTTTGTTTGACATTTTATTAGCTTATTTTCAGTAATTGTAGAATAAAGGATAATTCTTAATGATTATATAACCGCGTCTCTCTGAGACATAATTCTGGGAACATTTTCAATGTTTAATATAGAAAGAGGCATACCTTGAAATACTTTCTCTAAGGGATCTAATTTTGCCCGTCAAATATTATGTATGGTCGGTTTTATGCTCTAGCTTGGACCTTCTCAAGGTTGTTGTCTTGTCTTTTTCGCATATAAGGGTTCCATGCTTAAATTGCATAATCGAGATGTGGACGAACCAGTGATTTGTATAATTTTACAGGAGATTTTCTTTCTTTGCGGCAGCTGCACATTATTGGGTTGAGACATTCCATGAAAATTTATTTATTTGGATGCCCAGTCTTTCTCCTCGAAATCGTTTCTTTTTAATGTTGTGTGTGGCCCCACATTTGATAAGAATGATGACGATTGTGATATCCAAAGTGCATAACCCAAATTTGATCTGCATTGTACTTCATTTGCCAGATTTCTGCCCATTCATGTAACTTGTCTATATATCTTGCTGCATCTTATTCTTCAATTTGTTGACACTGGATGAGCTAGTGTTTTGGTGTCTCTGCAAATTTGCTTATGTGGCTGTTGCGCTAATAGCACTCCTCCTCTCCTCCATATCGTTTAAGGAAATAGAGTGGTCCCAACATGATCCCTGCACCACTGAACTTGTTACTTTTTCTTCCATCTTCTTCCAGACAAACCCGGACTCTGGCTCCTTGAGTGAGCACCTTCTGTTTGCGGCCACCAGACCAGGATTCGATCCAGTTAGAATTTTAACTTCGATGCCATGTGATTTGTTTTTGCTATCAGTCTTTGGTGTGGTACGGTGTCGAAGGCCTTTGCCAGATCTAGATAATGGCATCAACTGGTGTTCCACTATCTATGAGCTTTGTGATCACTTCCAAGTATTCTATGAGATTTTAGTGCAAGATTTTCCTTTCCTAAAATCATGTTTTACTCGCGTATTAAACTAAACTTGTCAAGGTGCCCTGTAATTGTATCTCTAATAACGATTGCTTTCTAATACGTTCCCTGCGCCTGACGTCAGACTTATTGGGCGATAGTTGGATGCTTTGGAATCTTGAACGTTTTTTTTAGATTCGGTACGATGTTGGCAGATCTCCAGTCTGTTGGAACATATCCTTCTTGCAGAGAACTATTGTAAATAACAAGGCGAGCGGCATGCACAGTTTCAATCAGCACATGTTTTTGATGATATATGGAGGGATTTCTCTGTCTGCTGCTTTGAGGGCTGGTTTTTAAATTTATCTTTGTACAGCATTTTGCAGTGATTTTTTCTAATCCTTTATGTCTCCCTCCTCATCCGGCCCTTGATATATGTCATCAGTAACTGGAACATTTTGTTTCTCTTCTGTGAACCCAGACGAGAAGAAGTTCCGTTTAGAGTGCTTCTGCAGTAGTGAGGTTGTTCCTGGTGGTAGTTACACCTGCCTGTGTCGGGGTTTTTCAAAGGCCCGTAAAGTGGGTTTTTGACTTATTTGTTTAGACTTACGTAGGCGTAGAAACCTTTTGGGTCATTCCCGTAATGTTTCTGCTAATTTCTTTTCAAAATCTCTCTGTATTCCACCATCTCACTCTAGCTTAGCCTCTTCTGGCACTATTTGTAGTGCTCTAGATTTCTGTTTTCCCCAGTTTTCTTATGCTGATACCTCTTCCAAGCTCTTTGTTCCCTCCTCACTAGTTGCTGTGCTGTCCTTTGTGATCAAAACGGTTTCTTTTTATTAGATTGGTTCTTCAATTGGGACAAAGTTTTGAGAATAAGTGTCCTGTATTTCTCCTTGGTGTAACACCAAGCTTTCATCAGATTCTTGGTTTCCAATTTTCTTTGTCCCAATTTATCTTTCTCAGTTTGGCTTTAATTTTGTCATAGTTGGCGTTTCTGTAGTCTCTTTGGTTGTAGTTTACTTGGTTCAACGAGGTAATTAAAGCCATTGCAAATGTAGTGGTCGCTGTACTTAAAGCAATATATCACTTTTTTTGAAGAGCGCCCCCAATTTTTCAAAAAATATTGAGATTTTTACACGTTCAATGGTAACTTGGCTAGTAAACCATACCTGTGAAGGTAAGGTCGAAAATATCTGTGTCTCACAAACGAAGGAATTTTTGTGAATTATCATAATATTATCGGGATTCCCGGATTCCCGATAATAATTCAAACACGGCCTCAATGTGACATATCGGGACTAGCGCCATGTAACGTGTTTATACCTCATCCATTAAGAGTTGTTTTATTGGTTCATCAGGCAAATCAGTTAGAGGTTATTTTCTATTTTCTCGATGCGGCACTATTTGATTATGGACGGACATAAACGTAGCATTTCCATCCCGCTCTGCCGTTAAGTCCAATCGGGGATCCAAATTCTTATTAGAAAATCGCATTATTTTAATGATAAATAACTAACTGTGCTCCAAAATATCACATTGGAAATTGGGGGCGCTCTTTCAAAAAATGTGCCATATTGCTTTAAATGAAAGCACTAACATATACTTTCGTCAATCATAATTAGGGTTTGCGTGATAACTATAAGTCAAGTATTGACTCCTGTCTTGTAGGCTTTCATAACATTGGTTCCATAGGTTGTTCATACATCCACCAAAAAGGCCTCAGATAATCCAATTTCGCTTGCAATGGTCCTCCCAATGTATGCACGTCATTTCACGGTACTGAGTTACACCAATGACCACTATGTCTTCTCCTCTTTGAGACTTCTTAGTATACTATCCCCTAGCAATAAATTGCATCTTCTCCCCCTTGCACATGAAATATCACAACCAAAGGGCTTTCTTCTTACAGCTAGGGACGGGTCTTCCCGCAACTGGACTTCTATATTTCTTTAAGAATCCATTAGTGTGACCGCCTGAGTCTTGTTTTTCCTGTCCAACCCTTGTTAATCTGATACCGCTGGATTTGCAATTCAGCGTTTGATACTCACTATGGAGGCCAAGTTTCAACGACCCCTACGATGTCTTGCTTCTCCTCGTCATATATGCATTTTGCATATCCTCTCTCTCGTTGAACAAATACTTGGACATTACGAATGGTACATTTAAGTTTCTTTCTTATTCCCTCTTCCTGGTCTTGTGGTTTGCTTTATCAAACTTAGCGGTGGTGGTGGGTGGGGGGGGTCTGGCTGGGTGCCGGGTGGGGGGCCTGGGTGTTTAGTGTCTATACTCCAATCGTTCAATTTTCCAGCCGGGTTTTGACATTGCTTTGCGTCTTCCTTTTGCTGTAAGACCTCTTCATGGTGCCCGTTCGCATTGACGATTTTGTATCATACAGCGGATATAGGAGTTAGTGCAAATTGTTGCTTTAGTAATCTTTACACTTTATTTAACAGTTGAAGGTTGTAATCTTCTCAGTTACTGCTGTCTCTGTTGAGGGGGTGTTGTCGGATCTGACAATTTTCCCTCTCACTATTTTAAAGTTTTTTTTTCAAGACCAGTTTCCTTACAAGTCTAGTTCTTGTCGGGCGCCTCCGCTTTCTCTTTTTCTCTGTTCATATGTTAACTCTGGCTTTATATATACTCTTTTATATACCTCTCATTGTGTATTTTTTTTTGCACTTGCCAGAGCTGTATGTTGTGCTTTTTTGTTTTCATTGTGGCACTTTTTACAAGGTTTTGGCTTTATTCCGTGGGAATAATTCTCTGCTTTGTCTATAATCGTTACGATTTACATGCACGTGTTGTGAAAGAGGCTTTCAACTGATTTTGTGTACAGCATGTGACATATCAAAACAAATTTTACATGAAGAAACAAAAAAATTGACCGACCTGTGGACGAAATTGATGTTTGTCGTAATTGGACATTTTTCTATTATCTATGAAATGAAGAATTTGGTGAAGAATTAGCAGATTTTGTAAGCTGAGTCTATTCCATCATTTTGCTGAATATATTCAAATATTATATATCAGATTATTAAATTTTACATATTTAAGCAGTTCAAAGCTGGAAGCGTTTTTACTACACTCTATTTCGTAACATCTCAAAAACGGCGATCGATCGAACGGTGATTTTAAGATCGTTGATCTAATCTATAGAATCATTAATGAAGGTGAACCACGTTGTAAATTTGCAAATTGTTTCTATAAATTTGCATAAGAAAATGTGTTTTGGAAAGTGAATGGGAGGGGTGCCGCCCAACCCTGCGCCGCTTGATATGAGCTCTTCATGAACACTTAATGCGATTAATTCAAACAAAACTACCCATCAACCTAGATTGACCGTTGATATAATACCTAAAATTATAAGTTACCTTGTAAAGCTTGTAAGTTAAAATGTGTTCTCTATCCAATTTGCCTAAGAAAATGTGTTGGAAATTGAACATTGCATGGGACATCCCTCTCATACCCACCCCCTTGCAGCTTATATACATGAAATTCTATTTGACACACTTTACTGTAGTTTAATTCAACAACACTATCACTATATTTTGTTTTCTTTTTTAATAAGACCGTTTATCATTCCTGTAAACCTATAAGGTACACATTAACAATTTCAAATTGTGATGAAAACGATCATTGCATGGGTTCCGCGCTTAAGTGGCGCGGGCGGTCGGAACCCCCCTCCATGCCGCTTAACGGCGGCTGGCTGCTTTGGAGCCATGACACCATGGCTTGCTTTGCAGCGTCAACTTCCATTTTCAGTTGTTCGCCCCCACCCCTTGAGAGGGGCTGAATCCGCCCCCTACCGTCATAGAATCATGTGTGGGTAATATCTTTCTGATTTCTGTTGAAAAGGTAAACATGTTGTCAAAATCACAAACGATTTAAAACATTTTAGGGCTCGCTGTGCTCGCCAGTATAATACTATTTTCCTGAAAGAACTCTTTCCACCGCATTTAGAAATTAGTGAAGTGAACAATCTCCCCATCAATCCATTGCAAAAGCTTGATTGCCATGATAAAAAGTGCAGACCTTCGCGCTTCGCGCTGGTGGGGGGGGGGGGGGGAGGTGGGGGCGGTTGGGGGTTGGGGGGAGGTTGGGTTTGGGTAGTCCACACACCCCTCCCAATACACCCGACCCCCTGCTATACGCATCCATTTCCTCCCCTCTTCTCTTTCCCCCCCCCCGCTAGCCAGGGCTGGATCCGCCCCTGTCCATAACCACCACCCCGACAATCACCATCAGTTTTCCCCGGCAATATCAAATGAAATTTCAGATAACATATTTCTAAAGTCCTCAAAGCACTAGTGGAAGCAGCATGAACATTTGACTTGTCGTGTGATTGAAAAAGAAAGGATTCGTCTTAAAATCAAGAATATACCGACTTGTGGGAGGTTCATCATCAGGCGGGGTGACACTGGGTGCAAATGCCCATAGACAATTTCGACTTCGATGGTTGCTAGCGCCACCATTTTCGATAATGCCTCCATAATTATTTATATGCATATAACGTCAACACATGACGTCAACCGGGGTATGACGTAGATTAATAGCGCACCTGCCACGCACGACTGGCGAACTATAGCTACAAGATTCATGCAGATCATTGTGCAGTATGCATCCACGTCGTTGATCGAGTGTCCTAACCCGATTTATTTAGGATCCCTGGGTTCATGGACATCGTAGCATGTCCTATGGATAATCTACAGCAAAATCTGTAATTTGCGTACATAAACTAATTCCAAGAAGAGAGAGAATAACATCCGTGTAAAGAATCAATAAGTCTTTTCGTACAGCTACTATCTACGTCCGAGTAAAACGGACCAGTTATGATGCCAATTCATATTGTTCAAATCAATTGTCATCGAGTACAGAAGACTGACCAAGTTCGTGTTCCGAAGCCAGGAATAGGCAGGTTGATCAGCAAGCCAATGATTAGCAGAGCTAGTACAAGCGTACGGGAAAATAAATACAACACACGCACACACGCCACACACATCTAACACAACCACACACACAAATACCCCTACACACCAACAACACACTCAACACCAACACACACCCACACACCCTAACCTCCCATCACAACGGCAACAACAACAACATTATTCATACGTTTTTATCTTTTAAATATATTTTTCCTATATTTCCATCTTTAGGTTAAGAAAACTCTTACTACTACTCTCTTCCAAAGTCATTAATGTAGCAATGTGTACAATTCTTGTAGCGCAATCATTTGCCTATTGGAAGCTTAAAATAAAATATATGTTCCTTTTATACTGATAGGAGTGAACCTAATGAAAATTTGATACATGGTTGGGGATCACAAATGACAATACTAAATATTATTGTTTAAATAGTTTGTAATTTCTACTACTACTACTCTAACTCATTTGGACCATAAAGTTTTTAAATTTTAAAGTTGTTAATCTTGAAAAAGACACACCCCTAGTACATTATGGCCTACAACTCCTAACCCTTGTAAAAATTGCCAGGTAGTTCCGTACGGATGTAATTTTTAGTATAATGCATCTCTGGAAAATAAAAGTTACCCCTTAGGAACATTTTTGTTTTTCTCTGAACCCCTTTCTATCACAAACAAACTTTTTTGAGAAGGGATTTGAAGGGTATTAAATCAAGGGGTTTCTAAATGGTTTTACAAAAGAACTATATATCCTGCTTTTTTTTTTCAGGCTGTAAACGTACCAGGAATCTCAAAATTAGTCGTATTGTTTACACGTATTCCAAAATCTTGGCGGAAAACTGAATGTTTATATTTATATTTTCTTATTCCAAAACCACTTAAAATCTCACCACTGTACGGTATATTTTTAATTATTATTTCTATATGCAATAACGGTGTACATGGGTCATGTAACACCTTTTGCCCGGCCCAAATCACGCAGCACCCGATAGGTTTGTGGTTGGCAGCCTGTATTTCTGTAAATAATCTATTTGTGTGAGTGGCTATATGGAATGAAGCCTGGTTGCCATTACCTACTTTTTTCGTGGTTCTGTTAATATTTGCTTACAATTTGACGATGGTGGCCAAGCCTGTTTCAATATACAACTTATCAAAAATGAATCAAGAAGATTACAGCACAACATAGGACCGGGTGTGGCAGGATATTGTCCCCTGTAGCCATAGTCCGGTGACTCTAATTCCTAGGATTAATAGTCCTGGGATGTGCAAAGTTAGGACTCTAGTCCCCCGGACATGATTTATAAGACTTTAGTCCTCAGTGGGAATGAAAGTCAGAAGAGGACTATCAGGCCTTAGGAATAACTCCCAAGTCCGCTATTGGACTACCACTCCTTAGGAATTAGTGTCCATGTCCGAAAGTAGGGACTATTCTGTCTCTAGGGATTAATGCCCTGTCAGGGGTGGACTATCGCTCCTTAGTGGTTAGGGTCTAAGTTCCGACATGACTATAGACCTTAGGAAAATATTGTTTCAGTCCGAGGTATGCAGACTCGTAGTTACTGGGAATTAATGCCCTGGCAGAGGTGGACTATATTTTCTTAGGGATTAGGGTCCGCAATTCCGACCTGGACTTATAACCTAGACTATTGGTCCATGTCTGAAGGTAAGCAGACTATTAGTCCTTAGAAATAATGCACTGCCAGGTGGACTGCAACTTCTTAGGGATCGGTGTCCGATTCCGACGTGAACTATAAGTCCTGGGGATTATTGTGGGCAGAATTTTGTTTTGGGGGGACTCTCCATCTTCGTTAGGAATTAATGCCCTGTCAGATGGTGGACTATTTTCCTTAGGGATTAGTGTCCATGCTTGCGTACTACCATTCCTAAGAAAGTAGTTGTCCCAAGTTCCCAGGGGATATCGATCCTTAGGAATTAATGTCCAAGTCCGACGTGGACGGACTACCATTGCTTAGGAATTATTGCCATGTCCTAGGTACACTTCGTCCTAGGAATGTGTGTCCAAGTTCGAAAAATGTTAAGAATTCTATTGAAAATGACCTAAGCTACTCTTGATAAACACTAGCATGCATAGGATTTGTATAGCCCTAAATAATAACCGAGTACAGCATATGAATGACACATAAGCATAAAATTGATAGGTTTTGTTTTCTTTCTCTCTTTTTCTTTCATGAAATCTCCCCTATGTAAACATTTTTTTGTTACATTAAATTTTCAATACACTTGTGACCTAAAAGGCTTGTAATACGTACTTTTCAGTGGCGGAGATTCCTGCATGATTTCATTTTTAAGAGGAATGTTCTATCCATTCGTGAATATAGAGCAGTCCCTCCCCCGAACAATGAAAGGAGACGCAGAAATCTCCACCACTGGTTGCTCATAATTGAAGCACCACTCTGATTGGATTATTGCGTAATTATTCCCCGCCTACCCACATGACCCAAAGATCACCTTTGACCTCACATTTGTTAAGGACGTTCCAAAGCTCGATCCACCCCTTTCCCAATTTTCTTAAACCATTGATTTATAGACCTACAGTGGTGAAAATTCCCCTAGATGACATTTAACATGTTCCCCCCCCCCCCGGAAAACCCCCACGGGGGTGCCTTGCTCGATTCATTGTGTACACAGTATATGGGTAAGAGTGACAAATTAATGAATATGTAGATTATTTTGTTTGGCAATAAGTTCAATTAAACTCCTGCATGACCTTTGACCCTCAAACTGTTGCGGTTACATGTGGGGTCAGAGCTATATATCCAAATAAGTCAAAAGGTAAAATATTTGAACTATTATAATAATTATTAATAATAAAATTACTTAGATTGACACTAGGGGGAAATTTGAATATTCATTAGGCTATAAGTGAATAATATTCATGTTCTTTTATTAGTCAGTGGAGTTATTTGTTAATTTTCATAAATTAATAGTCTTATCCTTTGACGGAATAACGCAGACAAAGGATACCGTTAAGTGGAAACGAAATTTCCCCCTAACGTATTAATTATTGCATAATAAGGGCAATTTCCCCAACCCACCAAGCTTATACTACTACTCTACTACTACTAAACTGAACTACTAATACTAATACGACTACTACTACTACATCTACAACTACAACTATGACTACAACTACCCGGGCTCTAGCAACATTTGTAACACATCTCACGTACAAATGGTTTGAGTGATAAAACATGTTGACAGCCTGAACAGGAACCCCTAAACACGATTCTTAAGTGCTGCAAATGAAGCCTTAGGAGGAGGGGGCAAGACAAAGTTTTGTACATGGGCCAAACATTTTTAAATTGACCGACTCATTTGAAAGTTACCATATTATGTGTCGAAAAAACCATAAGGATTCAGAAAAGGTATAGTTTTGTATTATCTACAGCCTAAAATTTTCAGAGTTATCTCCAAAAAAAACAGCAAAAAAATCAGAAAAGAGGAACATTTCATGCAGTTGAAAAGGGGTAAAATTTGGAAGTTGAGGAAAAACGTCTTAATTAGTGCATAATAGCCATTTTCTCCCTAACTGCTACACAGGCTAATATAATAATAATAATATTTTAAATAATAATAATTAAAAACAACCATGGTAGTGACCTTAAACCATTACTCCAAGCTGAAGTTGGCTCCCTTGAGAGCTTTCAGAGAGTAAACAACTTCTCCTTGTTCCCTCTATGATGTTCGATGTATTGGGTAGTGCATAACATACATTTAAAATGTATTTTGTTTAGCCTATATAACATATAAGATAGTGCCCATAGATCGTCAGATGAACAAGGGTTTACTACTACTTTTTACGACTCTGCACATAGAGTCATGACTTTAGCAGAAAATGCCTTGAAAGTGAGATCCTCCTGTTCCAGAATTCCCCAAGTATATAAAGAAAATGCTAAATGTGGCACCCTACCTTTTAATTTTGTTTGTATGTTCGTATTACTCTTTTGTGAATTTATTTTGAATATTTATATATTGATTCATTAAATATATCACATCACTCAAAGTAATGTTTTTGTTTAGGGAAAACGGATTTCTCGCATCGTTTTGTTTTCACAATTTTGGCATTTTTTAAAAGGCAATTTGGTCAAAAATTATAGAATCTTGCACATGTGTGGGGAATGCGTTTAGGGTGTAATTAGGTATTGTGGAGGAAATTGGCATACCCTGTTAATAATGTAGCTTCGAGAAAGCTGATCTTATAATGTAGGCCTTTCTCTCTGGTAATAGTGGCCTACATCTATGTCTCCTTCTCAAAAACATGAATCTGCATCTGTATTTTTACCTGAAATCCCAAAATGTGAAGAAATGTAATTTACTACTAGCTGCTACTGCTCCTACAAATAGTATAAAAGATGGTAACACCCATAATTAATTAATACCATAAATTGAGGACACAGATTAAAAGTTATAGAAGCATTAAAATCACAACTTTAAACAATTAATGGACCAAAATCTGTAAAATATAGGTTATTTTATGTAACATTTACACTTAAATTTAGTGTGTTTCATTATAACGACCTTTGAGTGTACAAGTGTGTTACTACCACACCACATATTCAAGGCATCAGAGAAAACCACATCCAGAAAATTCTAAAAATGATAAATTGGCAGTTCATCTATTTAATTGTATTTATGTTTTTATTAAGAATTTATTTGATCAGTTTAATTTAAAATAGATCAAAAAACACTGAAAAACAGCTTTTTTTAGGATCGAGCGTTTTCCCCAAAAAACCAATATAATTGGCTAATTTTCTTGTTTGATTATAATTATTTTGAGTTATTAGAAATAGACAAGACAGTCTTCATTATCCACACGGCACTATCCAACTTAAACGGTAACGTGCAGATAAGAGAACTTATTTTTGCTATTGCCGCACAGAATGTCCGTAAAAATTTTCTTCTCACGACACTTTCCTTTGCATTGTCCTTGCAAGAGCTCGGTGAAACGTTCCCCGAAAAGGGAATCGTTTCTAAATTACCAAATAATAGTAACTTAATAGCTTCACCTTTAGTCTATTCGAACGAATTAGACTGGGGTGTTTATGTATTTGAACTTATCAAATGCAATTTCCCCACACTGCAACAATAGAACCGTGCGGCGCCGCTCAATATCATACTCATTCGATCGAATGCTTCCTTTTAAAAAAGTTTAATGTAATAGCAGTTTTTCGTATACTGTTTCACATAAACGTATGAATTTATATGTATAGCCTACACACATACGGCGTGCCAGAAATTGGCATTGAAACATATGCCGTATATTCTATTCTTTTTCCTAAAGATTTTCCAATTTTCCATTCCTAATCTTTATTTCCATAAAAAACATACATCAAATGACATCAAACACACCCAACAAACCATGGAGGCGTAGGGCAGCTAAGCCATATAGGCCTGAGAATAAACTACCACTTAAAATACAAGACAATAAATACCAGAAATGGAACTGGAGTGTGAAAGAAATATATAAGATGAATCCCAGAAATTGGGAGAAAGCACATAATGTGTGTGAAAATCCCCTCAAGAGGACTTCCTATTCCATGATTTCAGGTTTCCCTGTTTTGTACCGCCGTCCCCGTTTAACCAAAAAAAAATTGATTATTTAATTTAATTTGAAATTTACCTTAATTAGGCCCCATATAAATATTCTGCACACTTTCTCAGTACAAAATAACCGTTGAGTGTTTAAGCTGGACTTTAAGCCCCATACTATTAGATAGATGAAGGAATTAAAAAATATTTCTAATAATTAGTTTTCTACTATAACATATGGTTAGTTTGTACGTAGGTATTCCCAATTTACAATGACGTGGTTTTATGTTGTAGAATATTAGACCAAATTTTCCAATAATGAAACATCCATTTATGTTCCAATTGATAAACAACTCACAACTTGTGACATTTTTAACTAATTAACTCAACACCCCACTCATTTTGGGTTCACATTGTATCAATATTTTGAATTCATATGCGATTGCTCGAGCATGTGCGTTTCCTTATTTCCTTCTTTTTTCTATTTGTGTGGATTTAGAATTGCATGTGTCTTGTTGTTGTTGTATGTGTGTGTGTGTTGTGTGTGTGTGCTGGGTGTGTGTTCATGTGTGTGCGTAATTTGTGTAGGTGTGTGCATGTGTGATGTGCATGTGTGTGCGTATGTACTTGTGTGGTGTCATGTGTGGGGTGGCTGTGTGTGTTGTGTGCGCGCGCATGTGTGGGATGTGTGTGTGGTTCACTTTACTTAATTACACAATAGCACACCAGCTGTACATTTCGTGAGATTCAATGGCGTTTAGGTTAAGTAATTAAATTTTTTGCACACTGCCTTTACTTGAAATTTATACCCATGAGGTAATGAGGTCGATCGGTAGCACCGACTTAAATTTTACAAAAAGTCTTATTATTACCCTAAAATGTTGGGTCTCAGGACCATTAAAAGTGGTATGATTGTCCGGTGGGCAATCATAACTAGGGCTAAGTGATTCCGCAAGCATACCCCAAATTCCGCAAACACTAAAAACTTTAAAAAAAACCTGCAATTTAAAAAACAATTAAAAATAAAAACATACTCTACTTGGCCTCGAACCTGGTTCATTCAAATCGTAAGTCAGAGAGACCTTACCGCTAGACCACGAAGGCGGTTGACGGCATCTCTGTTTTTATAACCATTTATTACACTCTTTTAAGGGGGATGCCCCGATTTTAAGTACATGACGTTTTCATCTTGATAGAATGGACTTCACTCCCAAACTCCATCTGTAAATGTTCACGCCGATCTTTCATCCGTTTTGATGCGAGACTAAAAACGTTTTTGTAAGCCCATAGAGTCTGTGTAAAATTAATATGGTCGAAAAACAAAATTGGGCATATTTTCGCTCATAATTTTCCACACTAAACATCAGTTAGCCCTAGATTTCACAGGGTAATGAGAACATAGTAGCTTTCTTCTGATACCAGAATTTGGACCCACTTCCCGTAAATTTGGGGTCCCTGGGGACGAAGGCTATTAGCGATCGGGCCAGGACCGTTAACATCTGTCGTCAATTCATACCTATTGTGTCATACGTGATAGGACTCCAGTAGCGGAGGACATTGGTTACTTTCAACTTTCACTGGTGTAAAAGGAATTATAGTCCGATAAGAAACTAGAGTCCGGTTAAACTATATAAAAACCTAGAAACTAATATGAAGTCAGGCCTACAATTTTCTAGATAGAGGGTCCACGCGTTGAAGACTAGTGACCCTGGAAGCCAATGGTCCGTGGTATAAAAACTAGCACATTTAAGCAAGGACTGTTATTCTAGGACAGGGGTCCACGGGGAAGAACCACTGACCCTAAAGCCATGGTCCGGAGGACCGCTTCGGTTCTGTATCGGTGGGCTATTGTTCCTAGGGAAGGGGTCCTTCGGACCCCCTGTCCCTAGGAACCACATTCCCCCGGCTATATCTTCCAGGGGACTATATCTCCTTTCCCAACCGGCAGAAGTTTCTTGCGCCAGGCCGCAACCACTTTTTTGGAAAGAGAAGGGGGAATTGAGATCGAACGAGAGATCGTGTTAAATTTTCGATTGTTAAAGAATAATGTATCAAAATGTAGCTAATATCAAAGGCATTCCCCCCCCTCCCCCATCTCACCGAAAAATTTCATGGAGCTTGCCTATTCCAGTTTTCAGAACAGTCTAATCTTAGATTAATTTAACCACTGTTTCCTGTTGAAGATCACACTTAAATTTTGGTAAAGAAATGTACAGCTTGGAAAATCTGGTTTTCATACAAAAGATGTGTTAGGGGCAAAGAAATCAGCTTGAAAACATCCTGTTCATGCACAAGATGTGTTAGGGGAAAAAGAAAAGAAAGCTTGGGAAGGAAATCTGTTCCATGGCAACGAGATCTGTTGGGCAAAAAAGTAAGTAAAATCTTGGAAAGTTGTTCCATGATCTGATGTGTTAGGAGCAAAAGAAAGAAAAGCTTGCAAAATCTGTTCCATGGCAAAATGGTGTCGGGGCAAAAAAAGCAAGAAAAAAGTTTGGAAAATCTGTACCTGTATAGGCCATACACGATTCAACTTGAACAAATTCTAATAAAATGAACTTCTTGTATGGCTATATGTAAGAATTATGAAAAAAAATGTCCGGCCTTGCTAGCATCTGCGTTGGTCAGATATCCAGGTCAAAGGTCAATGACTTTAAAAGGCATGTGACGGACCAACTTCAAGGCCCAAATGAGTGTCTATATCACGGGTGTTTTCAACAACACAATTACCATATAGGGAAAACAATCAAATGCGCCCTTTCAATATTTGTCAAAAGAGTATGATGCGCAATCTGCAATGACCTTGTTACTTTAAACTTCGTCCCCCTGAAACATCCTCTTATCCTTGATTTTGGTACAGTGGATTTGTATAAGTCTCCCTCTTTCTATTGAAACCAAATGTTCGCAATAGTCTCCATTTGTACGCATACGTCATGTATTAATGATGTAATAATATAAAATAGGAATAGCTCCTCATAGTGAATAAAGGGACAAAGAAGGGGTTAGAATAATGAATGAAAATAACTTAATTTTATACCGAAATCCAATCAATGAAATCAACAGTATGATCAAATAATGAGGTAGTTATTGACATAAAATTGGAGCTCACTTGCTTTCAATTCTAAAAATGAAATTTTACAAAAATAACAACAAACACGAATTAATATATGACCATAATACCGATTCCTGAATAGTAAATTTTGCATCAACCGTGAAGCGTGGGCTATTACAAAAGGTAGGTCAAAACTCGTAAATATTATAGCTACATGTTAGCACGTGAAAATAATGTGAATAGTTTTTTTCAATTAACCACCGCACCTACAGATTGGTTATCGCCAATGTGCGAATCTAAATCTTTCTTTGATTTAACCACGTCAAGAGAATAATCCTTGGAAAAATGAAGACCATAGTGACAATTTTGCTTTGTTCTGACCTCGAGCCGCTCGGTATAGTAACAACAAGTTGGTTCGGGTGGATAAATAGGCCCAATTTCAAACCCGACGCCGTTACAATAGTTTTAAATTTCACGCGAATGAACGTTTCAATTTGTCGAAAGGGTATGTTGTCGTAGAGAGACCTTAACCGCTAGACACGAAGCGGTTTACGCAGCTTCTGCTTTTATACCATTTAATTACACTCTATTAAACGGGGGGATGGCCGTTTTAGTAGATGATAAGTTTTCATCTTGATAGAATGGACTTCACCCCAAAGCCATCTGTGAAATGTTCCGCGCCGATATGTCAATCCGTTTCGATGTGAACTAAAAACGTGATTTTGTAAAGCCCAATAGAGTGCTGTGTAAAATTAATATTGGTCGACCAAAATGGGTGCATTTCGCTCATAATTTCCCACTAAACATCAGTTAGTCCTAAGTTTCACAGGGTACATGAGAAAAATAGTAGCGTACTTCTGAACCAAACTTTGGACCACTTCCGGTAAATGTTGGGGTCCCTGGGGACGAGGCTATTAGCGACGGGCCATGGCCCTTTAACCTGTATTCATCATACCTATTGTGTCATACCGTGATAGGACTACGTAGCGGAGGACAATGTTTACTTTCAACTGGGGTAAAAGGAACTATAGTCCGATAGAAGTCCGGTTAAACTATATAACAACCTAGAAACTATATTGAAAGTCAGGACTACAATTTCTAGAGAGAGGTTCCCCGCGGTTGAAGACATGACCCTGGAAGCATGGGTACCGGGGTATAAAAACTAGCCACATTAAAGCAAGGCCTGTTATTCCTAGGAACAGGGGTCGACAGGGTGAAGACCACTGACCCTAGAACCTGGTCCGGAGACCGCTCGGTTCGTAGTCCGTTTGTTTATGGCTATTGTTCCTAGGGACATGGTCCTTCGGACCCATGTCCCTAGGAACCACATTCCCCCGGCTATAGCTTCCCAGGGGGACTAATACTCCTTCACACCGCCTAAGTGTGCGCCCGGCCGCACCACTTTTTTTGAAAGAGAAGGGGGAATTGAGATCGAACTAGAGATCGTGTTCAAAGTTTCGATGTCTTAATTAAATAATGTAATTCAAAATGGTTAGCTAATATCAAAGGCAGTCCCCCCCCCCTCCCCCATCCCACCGAAAAAGTTCATGGCGCTTGCTATTCCAGTGTCATTAACAGTTCTATCATGATAATTTTACCTACTTTGCTGGTTGAAGATCACTAAAATTTTTGGTAGAAGAAATGTACAGCTGGAAATCTGTTCCATACAAAAGATGTGTTTATGTGCAAAAGAAAAGTCAAGCTTGAAAAAATCGTTCCATGCACAAGATGTGTTAGGGGAAAAAGAAAAGAAAAGCTTGGAAAGGAAAATTCTGTTCATGGCACGAGATATGTTCGGGGCAAAAAAAGGAATAAATCTTGGAAAAGTTGTTCCATGATCTAGATGTGTTAGGGCAAAGAAAGAAACGCTGCAAATCTGTTCCCTGGACAGATGTGTCTGGGCAAAAAAAGTCAAGAAAAAGTTTGGAAAATCTGTACGATATCGGCCATACACGATTCAACCTTGAACAATTCTAATAAAATGACTTCTTGTAGGCTATATGTGAATTAATTATGAAAAAATGTCCGGCCTGCTAGCAGCTGCGTTTTTGGTCAGATATTCAAGTTCAAAGGTCATGACTTTAAAAGGCATGTGACGGACCATAACTCCTCAGGCCCAAGAGGGTGTCCTATATCAGGCGGGTGTTTTTCAACCAACACAATTACCATATAGGGAAAACAATCAAATGCGCCCTTCAATGATTTTCAATAGTAGCCGCCATCTGCATAAATTGGTACTTTAAACTTCCGTCCCCCCTGAACCATCCTCTTTACCCTTTGATTTTGTTTACAGGTGGATGGTATAAGTCTCCTCTTGCCATTGACACCCAAAATGGTTCCAATAGTCTTTCTCCATTTGACGTCATACGGTCATAGTATTAATGATGTAAATCATATAAAATATGAATAGCTCATCTAGTGAATAAGGGACCAAGCAGGGGGTAAAATAATGAATGAAAATACCTAATTTTTTACGATGTCCAATCAACTGAAGAATCAACGAGGATAAATAATGAGGTAGTATTGACATAAAATTGGAGCTCACTTGCTTTTTTCATTCTAAAAGAAATTTTACACGAATTGATTGACTCATCAGAAACGATTCCTGATAGTAATTTGCATCAACCGTGAAGCGTGGGCTATTACAAGAAGTAGGTCAAATGTAATCTTTCAGAGCTACAGTTGCACTAAAATCATGTGAATATTTTTTTTTTCAATTAACCACCGCACCTACAGATTGGTTATCGCCAATGTGCGAAAGCGAAAATCTTTCTTGAATTGAACACGTTCAAGAGATAATCCTTGGAAAATGAGAAACAAAATAGTGCAATTTTGCTTTTGTTCTGACCTAGAGCCTCTCGGTATCGTACCACAAGTAGGTCGGTGTAAACTGGCCCAATTTCCAAACCCGAAGCCGTTATACATAGTTTCAATGTTCACGCGAATGAACGTTTCAATTTGTCGAAAGGTTATGTTGTCGTAGACATAGGGAAAATAAGCCAAAGATGTCAAAGAGGTCATAACGATAATTAATCTCTCATCCTCTCTCTCTCTCCCTCTCCCTCTCTCACGGGTTATATTAAAGTAACATAATGGCATGAAAAAACCTTGACATAATGAAAAGGACCCTTACTGAAATCAACTTCCACGAGTTTTGAAACATTTGGATTTTTACATTCTGTAAAACAGGAAGAGTTCCACCAGGGGGGAGGTGCAGTTTGTGGCAATTTAATTTCACTAATTTAAAAAAAAAAAAAAACAAAAAAAAAAAAAAAAAAAAAAAAAAAAACAGCATTTCCAAATTGAAAAGCATGGTGCTCACCTCACAGACATTGCTATTATATATGTTCTAATCCCTATCTAAATACTAAATATCTAATGCTAGATTCCCTGTAAATTCTGTCAGTGATGTGACCACCTTGCTTTTCTGTCCCAAAAATTGCCACAAACTGTCAACCCCTCCCCCCCGGAACTTCCTGTTTTTAGCTCGTTTTTACGAATGAATGATTTCAGTAAGGGTCCTTTTCATATGTCAATTTTTCAATGCCATTATGTCTGCGCTTTAATCTTGAACGTCCACTTTTAATTGTTATCTAAATTATTCGGCCAAAAATAATCCATGATCAATACATTAAAATTCACAAAAATTTGAAAAGTCCAATTAAAGACTGACCAATAAGGTAATAGCCAAAACGACCAACGAATGACACAGAAAGTGGCGACGGAAAATAAGCTTAAAGAGACAGTATACCAAAAAATTCAACACTATTAATTAATCCTTACTAAAGTCCTAATTCAATATTACAAAATAATTTCATTTTGTACATTGTGTGCAACGTGCAGAGGCAACTGAAATTATCTCATTATCTAGATTTATGTTTGTCCTTTCCTCCAAGGCACATGGCGGCGGGGGGGGAGGGGGCCAATTGGGGCATGCATGTGGATCAGTACATCTTTTGCTGCTTGTTGTTTTGTTATTTGTGTTCTAAACATTTGGATTACCTCACAACAATTGCTATGTATGTTTCTAATCAACCTTATCGCCGTCCAGTCAATGTATCTTGAAGCGGTTATACAATCAATATATAGTTTTTCAGTATGCCAAATGCTGTCCAGACGCACAGTGATGGTTGGGCCGATGATGTCAGTACACTTCACCAGCCCTTAGGTAGGGGTGTAGATGTATATATTTAGGACATTTATATTTCATTAACACAATAGCCGCGCGGGTTTTCGTCACAGGCAGAGATCGTGAGTTTTAGCCACTAACTTTTCCGCATTTTATCCTAATCTTCATTTTGATCATCAATCAGAAACCAAACTTCATGGCTGATGGGAGACCGTTCCTTAGGCTGTTAGTCGGGAGGCGGCCTCTCTGAAGACAACAGTATGGGCGTGAAGTTAGGGACTTGCGTCCAATTGCAATTTTATTGCTGAACGTCATAAACCGCAGTGTGTCTGGTCTGAAGACCACATGGTGCCACGCTTCGCCCATTGGGTAATCCGATATTGAGGTCTATTTCACACAGTGGATAAATCTCCAATACATCAATAATGTTGTGAAATATTGCAAATTATTCGAAAGTCCTGGAGTAAAACGTCATATGGTAAGGTGGCTATAAATGGGTAATAACCGCAGTGCAGGTCAAATACGGGCAAAGAATAAAAATCTATTGTACAGGAGTCAATTTTCAGAATGCCCAACGTATTGAAAGTAGTCGCATATTATCCGTCTTGACACAAGGTTCCGAACGGTATAGTTTTGCTATTCTAAAGTCACCTTGGGGTATTTCATTTCATTCAGCAAGCTTTATATTAAATATCAATCAAACGCACACAGCCCAAAGATATAAAGTATTATTAAAACAAACGTGCATATTAAAAGCCTAACGCAAGGATACTCTAACGACCAGCAAGTCCTTGGCAAGGAAATATAAAAAAAATAAATACTATATACACATGTAAAGCTGTGGAAGAAAATATCAATGCAGAATGATACATACTTACATTTAAAAGTTTGATTCACGCAAGTAGTTACGAATATTCGAACAAATTATAAAAAAGGAAACAAAGGGCAATTTTCGCAGAGGTGATCCCTGATTTTTTGAAAGAGACATTAGTCTGGGGTATTTTTGAACAAATTTTCTTAAAGCCTGCAGTTTTCTGGGGAAATTTAATCTCTGCTGTCAATTTATATAAGTCAGCACGAAGTCAACTTGAGCCCGTTCTCTTCTAAGTCAGACACCAGACTATCATACTATAACCTTCCTCAAATGAGCGTACGGCTATTACCGCCGTCGTAAACTTGCATAGCACTCTCCGCCAATTACCACGCATTTGCCATCAATATACTTGTGGTTTGGCTGTGGACTTGTTTCTAGAATACGCTTAATCGTCTCATTTCTTGAACTTCGTGTTTATTTTGCCGGGATTTTGCCATTTTTGGAAATGATTAGCATCTTTGGCCCATCTTATGTCTACCTACGTGAAGTATCCTCGTAGTGTATGTTACACTGTATTTGTGGTTTTACTAGCGATCAGTGGACGCATTGTGTTACGCAACGAGTTTCCATTGACACGGCACGGCATATTGTGCTATTGGAACAATTGTGTTATTATGGATCCCACGGCGTTTGTGAACCTATTTTTAGCCTGTCATTGAGTAAACTGGCATTCCCATCTTAGCATAGGATGCACTGGTGCAGATCTGAATGCCAATTAAATCCGTTCCGAGCCCCTCCATCATGATCTCGCTACAGATCAAATTTCTCTGTACAAGATGGCTGCTGATCGGTCTCTGGTATTTTCAATCAATTCGTTCTCTCACGATGAATTTTAAAACCACCTCATAAAATCAAACACAGTAAACACTACATCAAACACGATCCTAGTAGTTTGAAAAAGTCCCGTTCTTGGAAGAACGCAGATGTCGTACACGTGGGGCCTTTGGCCCTGGTTCTACGAGCGAAATGCGGAAGGACTTTTATCGGGCGGTTAGGATTCATAACAAGATTCTTAAACTCAAGCAACAGGGTATGATAGATGTTAAGTTCCAAGAGAAATGTTTTAGATCTGA
>JAMKCH010015852.1:0-55880 GCA_023653785.1 Ophioderma brevispina
AACTTGGGCAGAGTAATTGAAGGTTTATACTTATTTGTTCAAAAAATAATAAGAGATAATTTGCATAGGGTCAAATGGCTGTATACTTATAGTGAAACTTTAATCTTCCTCACATACAATCAACTCTGTCTGTATAACACTCTCCATTCATTTCTAAAGTGAACCAAGTCATGGTGTTAACTCTAAGATAAATGACAAGAAGAACTGATTAAGATGATTCACCATGTGAATACTTGAGAGAGAACTTCACAACAATATAAATCACTAGAGAAATGAGTATTTTCATCAATCATTACACATGGCCAATTATTGATGAGACCAATTTATCATTTTATACACTTCCACTTTCACATGTGATTTAACTTGGTCATTTTTTCAAGAGAGCTATATATTGTCAGTGCAAATTATAAATTTATAATGTATTAAATATTAAACCCTATGGTACGAAGGCACCAGGTTAAGACTGCCCACTGTTTAATATTTAACTGACTGATATGGTCCCACTTAGGGGTTTATTCCTGCTTGTCCTGCTTTTGACAATGTGTCTCAGAAGAAATTGCTTATTTTTTTTTTGAAAAAGGGATATTGATGGTTTGTAAACAATATTGGAAAATTTTTTCCAAGGTTTATTTTTTTAAAAACCAAGGCCTCTTCAAAGCTATGTCATTGCCAAGGATGTTTTGGGTCAGAGATCAAATGTCAAATATGGAAAATTTTAAAAAGCAAATTCTTATAAAGACAATGTCTTAAAAATTTAGAGATGTACAGATGTATCTTTTTGCACCATAGGTGTATTTTGATTAAAGCTAAGTATATGTCAAAAATGGATTGCAGATTTAAGGTCAAGGATAGTCGATTTTGATACATATTTGGTCGTAAATCTGAATTGTATTAAATTTCAATCCAGGCCCTTCTATGCCAATACCATGATGTCAGAATAATTTGTTCACATTCTTGACAGGAGTAAACTGCACAGTTATCTCTGAAGTTGTCTAAATTGTTGTTAAACTCACAAATAAGTAAGATTATCCATTGAAGCAAATGACTTTAGACCTCTTGCTTTTTGGCTTTTTGTACAACTGAATGGTGCTAAAATAGTAGCCAAATCTACTGCAACCAATTACATGCACATATTCTGTTCAGTAGAGTGCCCCACTTTCAAGCATTTTCTGAAATGTGAAAAATATGCGGACTCCTCCAATCAATGCCAGGTTTTAGATTTATGTGCTTCCACAGATAATCATATATTTCCTCATCTTGACTCAAGGGCAGTGATAAATCATGACCACATGCTCAGACTGTCATTCTATGATAATAAGATTATTCAATCTTTGATTTGATGAGGAAATCAAAGAGCAGAAATGGATTGGTGTCTGAGAATTAGTCTGGTGTTAACTCACTAGGTACTAAATTAGCCAATCAGAGACATCAGGGCCGGCGCAAGCTATGCGCCAGGTGCGGCGATCGCCGCACCACTTTTTGAGAAGCAAAAATAAAAAAAGCGAGAGAAAGAGAGGAGTATATAGAGAGAGAGGCAAAACGAGAAGGAGAGAAAGAGAGACGAGAAGGGAAGGGACGAGAAGAGAAGAAGGAAGAAAAATACATTCAAAATAAAAAATTTGAAAGTTTAAATTGTCTTAAATAAAATATGGTGTATTCAAAAATCAATGGCGGAATCCACGGGTAGCCCGCCTTTCCTCCTCCCCCAAACTCGCCAAAAAAATCATGCGACAAGTGACACTTACCTACTTTATCCGTATACTGAAAAATCTATTTGTAACCATAATTTTTTTAATTTTCGCGCTACGCGCGAATTTACGGTGGCAACGACATTTTCACATAACAAGTGTCCGCGAAACAGTTAGAAAGTTCTGATTTCCTGCACTAACATGTAAAGCTTCTATCAAAAAATACGCCCATGTGAAATGACTAATCCAAGACATCATTTCCTTTGGTACAAAAATTGTGAAATTTTGAATTGACCATTTTTACAGCCTATGTTAAATTAAGCACATCAAATCACCTTTTGTTTTAACTTTCAGGCAGTTCTGTAGGCACATACAAGGTAAGAAATATCTTGGAGGTCATATCTATATGAATCACTACATGCCAACACAATATATGGAGGCCCCCAAATCTTTCATTGCACCTATAAGGAGTTATAGACCCCGCTTTCATGCAGTGGCCTATTCTTGGTTGTTTCGATTTTAAAAGGGGTACATATGGAACTCTTTCCAAGCAATATAGGGGACACCTTGCATATTTAAATTGTCAATTGGCATGAAGAAATGTGTTTGTGGAGAGCGAACATTGAAGGTTTCGAGTCCTCCCACTCACACCTCGTGTTCGCTTGTTATAGGAACTCTACACGAACACGTTACATAATGATGTCCCAAAAAGAATCACTATATTTTACTTTTAACTTGATCACACCAATTTAATAACGTGAACCACTTACAAATTTAAATTGTTTCGATCAATTTGTATGAGAAAATACGTTTGGACCGCGAACATTGCAAGGGTTTCCATGAACTATACCCAGAGAGCCCATCGAGAAAACACATTTTCTCGGGCCTTAGGGACGCCATTAGATGTCAAGGGCGGGGTGTGGTGGAAGGGTTTTTTTTATAATCACCCACCATTCGAAGAAAAAAAAAAACAACTTTCTAACTGCCATTACAAGTTAAAAAAAAAATACCACCCCTATCTTATAGAGGGTTAAACAACTTGCCCCGTGGAAACCCAGAAACACATTGCCTTTTACTTACATTGCAAATACTCTATAACCATAGAATTTTCAATTTTTTCCAGGCGTATTTAAAAAGTAATTACAGACCTAATTTAGGTGTAAGGCTTCTCCAGATTTGAGAAAATGACGACAAAATTTGTCATTGAACGTTCGACGTGCTTCATTCAAAAATTAGCCTTAAACCACTTTCACTTTTTACTACCGTTACTCAAAGTAGGTCTATATTACGAATTTTTATACTTAAATTTCGATCAAATTTGCATGGGAAATGTTTTTTGGAAAGCGAACATTTTGCAAGGGTTTCGCGCTTTCCCGCACCCCCCCCAGGGCAGCTTTATAGGAACTTCCATGAACCCTTATGTTTAGTTCAAACAAACTTAAAGCACATCTATATATTTTACTTGTTGAAAACTTTGATCATACCTACAGAGTGGACAAAAAAGGTTACAACGCTTTTGTTCTTAGATTTCTAAAAAGTGGGTGACATATCAAATTCGTTTGAAATATTTTATTACCTATACAATATCTTGTTAGAACCTGGGGAAAATGGCGTGAAAACATATTCGAAATAACAAAAATGGCGGCTGTGTAAGAAAATCGTCCAAAACCTCTTTGTCACACACGTAAGTCTATGGGTATTCGTGGTTAATAATAATCAAAACCATTGCTTGAACTGTGGCCTACTCAAAATTACACCCTTCACGTTGTGTGAGTTGTTTACCTTTGAAAATTAAGTGAGATATTTCAATCAAGAAACTGACCAAAAGACTTACACTGAATCACGTGAGACACTTTTCAAAAATTAATGTCCATTTACAAAATAAGTAAGTTGATTTCAATTGGAGAGAATTTTTACAATTAAAGGGGTTTTGCAATTCTTTTCTTTTCAGCACTTATCAGCATTTGAAAGCGTAGTCAGTGTTTCGCTCTAAAAATAAGGCAAATTCAACTGAGGAAAGTTTTTTTTACAGAAAGTTAATATATAAATCCCAAGTCCCATGATGGTTTCGTTGGTTGTTTTAGTGTTATCCTTTGCTATAATGAGCCGCCAACTAAGTGTCATAGGACTACGCGTGTGCAAATTGGTTTTTTCACCTTTTTCTCCCAGATGTCCGGCCATTTTTTCATTTCAATTCAAACGGCGTTTTCACGCCGTTTTCACCAGGTTCCACCCAATATTGTCTTTTATAAATATCCTCAAAATAAATTTTGATTGTCTACCACATTTACGAAATTTTGCATAAGAAGAAAGTGTAAACCTTTTGGACCACCGTATATATTAAAAAGCAATACACATGTAAAGTGCACCCCTTACAAATTTCAAGTGCTTCTATATTTGCATGGGAAAATGTGGTTTTTGGAAGCGAATATTGCAAGAGTTCCACTTAGCACTCCGAACCCACCCCGGACAGCTTGATATAGGAACTCTACACTGAACATTTTAGCTAACTTCAAACAAAACTAAACCATCAACTATAAGTTTTACTTTGTAAAAACTGTTTTGATCTACCTATAAGCCATTATTTCAATTATTTGTATCGAAATTTGCATGGGAACATGATGTTTGGAAAGCAAACATTGCAAGGGTTCCGCGCTTCGCAGCAGATGGGGAACCATAGTCCCTTTAGCATTATGTCGGGGCAAAATCTCATGAACCAGGACTGGCACCCGTTTATGCGTTATCCTACGCTCTGTAGGCCTGTGCTTACACGGACACCTCATTCGCCCGCCGCACCACTTTTCAATTTGCTTCTGGCCGGCCCTGGACATGTATAACGGCTCCCGATGTGCTATAAATAAACCCCAAAACCGATGTGCTATAATAGGGGTCTCATTTTCGGGGAATTTGAACGAGTGCCCAGGTACCCAAATCTTCAAATTTTGAAAAATTGATTCTAGTATTTAAGAACAAGATTTCCGTTTATTTAACTCCCATTGCCAAAGTTACACGAATAGGTGTTCTGAGCGAGTTACAGAATTCGGCGGTCTCGCCCAATCGATTGCCAACTCACTTGATTTTTACACTCTAACGGAGCTCTACACCCTCAAGAAGATTCACAAACATGTGCTTTTACTATAAACGTGAAGACTTGCTTCTCAGGCAGTGTTCTATTTAGAGGGGGTTTTTTTTTTGTTTTACATGCCCAAATGCATGTAACATGGCCCTGTGCATGTAAAATTTTGTCTGTGCATGTAAATTTTTGTGCAATTCAGCCTTTTTCAAGAAAGTTCTAATTGTGCAAGTAACTTTAATTTCCTAATCGGATACTGTTTCCTCAGGCCTAAAGAAAGTAAAATCTGGCCATTTTTGCTAACCGAACGTGTGGTGATGTTATTGTCGTCCATGGGCCACGACATTTTATTTCTGCTCATAAAATTTGTTCCTTTTTCTCTGGAGAACTGGCCTTACGTCATACGATGTCGAGTTGTGAAAACACGCCGCACTTTCTGAAAATCATATCGAGTCGTGGTATCTGTGTTGTTGACCGATTGGAAATCATAACAACCTGTGGGCAAGGAGTGGGGCGTTTGTTTTGTGGATTTATTTTAATTACTCAATGGAAATATTTGAAGGATTTAGCGCTTGAGTGACACGGCCCATTTTTTTTTGCTGCAGATCCTAGTGATTGAGAGTGAGTTTTAGCCGGGTTTTACAGTTATATAGGCAAATTTCGGAATCGGTAGGGATTTTTATTACCCGGACCCGAGATGATCGGGCGGATCCGAATTCCCGGGACTCGATAAACCCAAAATGCCCTCCTTATTTCTTTCAACACAAACCCTAACCTATAATCTTATCACAAATTCTGACCCTAGCTCTAAAGGTTTCATTCATACTTCACTGCATATACATTGCAGTGCATTGCATTGCCCGAACTTCAGTCTCTCTCCCCAACATACTGGCATTGCAGTGATTTTAACTGATTTGCCAGTGATTTATGGTGAGTTTTGGGGCGCTGAAATTGATTGAAAAATCGCAATGCAACACACAGTGCGAGGTATGCGAACCTTATTTAACCCTCACAAAAGGTTTATTTTAATTGTAATAAGCGAGGTATTTCTTATGGACTTTACAATTTTTTGTCAAATTAAAACATTTTCACCTTCCACTATCATGGTGAATTCATGAGTTGGTCCCATTTCCATTAGTTAAAAAAAACCAAAGTAATTTTCTTAGTTTTGTCGTTTCAGCTTGTAATTAGATCATGTGTTCCATTCAAGCAATTATGCATACATAATTATGTAATGAAAAGAGCTCCCCAAGAGGGGAAAATCATTACTTAGTACATTTTCTTTAAAAGGAAATACTCTGGTGCCACAAGGCCGGTACCTTGGCTGGAGTGAAAACTCCACATTGCCTAGATTCAATACAGCCTTTCATCTTTTCTTATTGAAAAGCAGCCCAGGATCAGGTTGAAATCCCCTAATTGAGAGTTTGGCTGCGCACAATGAGGTGAAAATTTCTTGTGATTTTCCTTGATTGTATTGGGCCGTGGGATTGGACGGGGGTGACAGTGCTTATAGCTATATGATATAAGGGTTTGCACTCCATAATAGAACCTGTAATTTATTGCTGTTGCATATTGCAGTGCCTATTGAGCATTCATGATGATACAGCTAATAATTGTGTAACTTTTTTGGTGGAAGAGAAAGGAAGGATTGGTATTATCTTGATTGTATTTTGGGTAGACGTTTCATAAGATTCCCATTGATGCAATGAGGTATTACAATTGATTCGTCATGCGCTATATGGGCGTTGTGGCATAGCGCTTAAGTAAGAATGGCAATACCTCATTTGCATCAATGGGACTTCTATATTAAACGTCTACTGTATTTTGTGTGAGAAAGATTGGAAGACCCCCATCCTGGTAGAAAGTTTGCCATCTTTCCACTGACATTTAATATCTGGTATAGAGTAATATGTGACGCGTTACAGAATGGCACAGAATTTTTTTTGCATCATATTTACTGAGAAATTGCCCCAGAATAACATCCCAGAAGTCCTAATATATTGGAAGAAAACATAAACTAAGGAGGCATGGTTTATACAAAGGTGCACATGAAAAATTGTTCCAATCATTTTAGAAGATATGCCACTTATTCATTTTGTCATAGGGATTTTTAAGGTTTACTCATGAGTGACCAACTACACAAAAATATTTTTCTTGATCATGGTCATTGTAAAATGACTGCAAACCACATTTGTCTTTATCATAATTTCTGAAGATTTAGCTTCCATCTGAACATAAGAAAAAAAATATGGAAAATTAAAAAAAACAATTTACATATTTTTTTCATGCTAACCCTTCCCCTTATTTTCATTATATTTACCGTTGAAAGCAGAGCTACTTTTATAATATTATTTGTATTATCATTGTCCTAAATATTAAAAAATTTGTATTATTGTATGAGTATCATAAACTTTGTCAAGACATGATTTTTTTCTCTTAAAAATTGGTTTGAGGAAAAAATTGCAGTCACAGATATGACCCCTGAAGACATTAACATGGGCCAAGATAATATTCCTGTGTGTATCCCATGGATCAACTCTCTTTAAAACAACATTTCATTATGTTTCGCAGTCGAGCCATTCAAATACATTGTGTCCCCATCATAAGTGTCACTCATTGAGCGCCTTTAAGGACAGTAAATGGGAGTCCTTAATGATTTGAAGATGGTCCCTTAACTCATTTAAACATTCTCTGTTATTTTGCTTTGTTTTCAGCTAAGGAAATAATCATATCCCCAATGAAAATTGCTTTAGTCTGCAAATTTCTTTTAAACAATCCAGAGATCCGATAGGAAGTTTTCTCCCTATCAATGATCATGTGATATCACATGAAATCCCCCCATTCTGAAAGTCGGCGATCTCCAATCGCATTGGCTCGTGGGATACACATGGGATCTTCTCTTACATGGAAGTACCACATCAATAAGAAGCCCAAACCACCAATCTATGTTGTTGTTTAATGGTTTCAGATATGCGCCCCCTTCCCTATCGCGTGGCAGGGTAGGTTGAATCCTGTTTCATTACTACTAAGGTCAGGGCTACCCCATGACCGTCCATAGATAAGGAAACACCGCTACATCTAGCATCACAGTAATGGCAGTTACAGAGTGGTAAGGAATGGGCACACTCAGTTGCACTCAATTTGGATTTAAAATATTGTCCTAATAAAATGCACCCTGCAAGGGTAAAAATTTCGGTAAAAATCCGAGAATCGATTCCTGCAAATATTCTCCTGAACACATTGCGAGAATCCTAGTAGATTCTTCGCAAACCTTGAATTAATTTTTATAACACCAATTAATAGAGGAAATCCCAGATTCTTATAAATCTGATTAATAACGATTCTTGCACCTCTCCATGAATTTCTAACCCTGCCCTGGTGGGGGGGGGGGGGGTGACTTTTTTTCCAAAAAGGATGTTTGGCTGTATCATTTGTTCAGTTATATCCATTGCAAACCATAGCCAGCACCATCTTAATACCCTGCTCCGTCGTAAGGGATCAATCTTTGAACAATCTCAATGACATCAACAAGACTGCATCAACAGCTGTAAAGAAAATAGCATCCGGCCCACAAAATTGATCTATTTAACACATTTTTAAATAGACCGCCTAATTTAAACAAACATTTTGTCAGGATCTACATTTAAATTTTACAATGACTGTGGTTCAGGCTGCAGACCTGCCATAAATTTTGCAATCACAATTGTAATTACCAGTTAATACTTGCATAATGGAGTAAAACCCCTAATTACATGTTCTGTGTAGTTTTGGACTTCATATATTAATATATAATTGCGCTAATTTGCACACTCTTGGAGTACTTAAGAGCTCAAACACTTTAGTGATAAGGTTTAAAGGGTTGGTGACAATCTTGAATGCCTTGCATGCAGGCACACCTCCACACGCATGTGTATATGCATGCCATGCATGAAACTCGCACACACACACCACACACACACACACACTGGTCACACACACACACACACACACATGCACCACCGATCACAACACACGCACAAAGTTACCCACCCTTTGGTTTACATGCCCATGTATACCACAGGGTGAAATTAAGACCAATAATACGATTAAGCTAATAAAACCAATAGCATCCTTAAACACACGCGACAAGTGGCCCTCTCTAAGTATCCCCCTTGAGAAACGGAACGGTATGTCGCATGTAATTGCCGTCTCTCCCCAGACAGACACTATATTGTCGATCAGCGCCATTTATCCCTATTACACTGTGGATTCATATGGAGACAAGTTACACACAAATCAATGCTTTGAATATAATGAGCGCTAAAATATGTTTGTGGACAGTCCTATGAAAAGGACAAGCGTCACCAGTTTCGCCCTTTTGGTTGGCTGCGTTTTTTTCACAGATCTGGGTAATAATGATCAACTCCTTTGTGAGCTAGCGCACTAATTATACTCCTGGAGGGTTCACTGCCATGACACATGTATTAAGGTACATTATCACATCTTGTGCTCTACTTATCACAAGTTTACCAACACTTATGTAGGACATCATTGAGACTGAAATGCCCACTGGCCAAATCAGGGCACTTTCAAAATCACTGAGCACTATCTACCTTTCAACAGCATTCTGAGTGTGCTTATATACATCAATATTCATTTTAAAAATGAACCAATTGAAATGCAAGCTTGCAAATATCTAGCTCTGGCCCTCTTCAGCCACCCCATTCTCATTACCACTTGCTGAGTGGCTGAAAATATCTTGCAAAGTTTCCTTTGTCACCTTTTGTCTCTCAGTAATGATCAGAGAACATATTCTCCGATTACCAGACAAACCATGCTACCGTCCTCATAGACTACATTAAAATGCCCATTAGGCTCCCAAAAATGTTTTGATTCCAGTAGGCCGCACACATTTTGGAGCCATTTAAAGCATGTTAAGGTATTTCTTTTTTGTGTCATCTGCTTAAACAGGAATATACATAGGGATAGCTTTTACCGCTGTGGGCTGTGGCTGTAAAAAATCAAACTGGGCTGTGGCCGTACAACAAAGGTTTAACAATGGTCATTTCTCCAACATACACATTGACTGATTACTCATACTTGGTCAGAAAAACCATGAACCCAAGGTTTTATATGTGGTATATTTTTTGTGAAATAAGCTTCAATTTTGCTGTAAAATATGTTTTGCAACTAGTGTTTGACACACCATTGTGGTATGATGGAGTAATTTTTTTGAAAAAAAACTTAAACTTAAAAAAAAAAAATACTAGAATTTGAGTTTATGGAGTATCTGTTACTGTTAGAAACTTTTTCAATCTACACAACTTTGTTACTGGCTGATCCCTTAAAATCCTCAAATACTTCAAAATAACAAATCCAATTTAGGTCAACTTTCAAAAGGAGCCTTTTGGGTAACAATCTCTTACACGAAAATAGCAAGAACAGAAAATTTTTCAACATTGTCAACAATGTAGTCTTGTTACTCAATTTTGAAATTGTGTATTCTTTAAATTCGCATTAAGCCATATTACAAAACGTGACCTTTTGAAACAAAAGGGCAGTACCCATAGAATTGAATCCATGTCTCCCTTGTGTATGACTAAACATATCCCGAGAAGCTTTAATAACTGGCATCTTGTCCCTAATGTCTCCTGACCCCTCTGGTCCAGCCAGAATTCATGACCTAATCCCTTAGTGTGTACGCGTGAAGAGAGAAAGAAATTAACGGACGAAAGTGCATCGCTTGAAATTCGATTACAATAATAGAAGAAAGGGACTTGACGTTCAAATTTGTACTTAACTCCCCCGCGTGGCCATGCGTTCAATAACAATAATACGCCAGGCCGGGCGTTATCATGTTGGCTATTATTGTGCCAGCCCAGTTTGGACTAATTGTAATAGCTAAGAGCAGAAGGTGACATATAAATTAGAAATGAAAGGGAAAACGGAATGGCTTTTACATGATCACAGAGCCCTTGTTTACATTGTGCAAAATTGTGTAACCGTGTTGCGTTGCATGATCATGAGGTTTTGGAGGAACGGAGCTCTGCTTTTGGAGATGAGGTGATGATTCATGAGACCAAAGATTCAAAGAGGATGGTTAACCCTCATATACCGGAAAAAACTGGGGGGTTGGCCCCCTCTTCTATTGTTTTTGCACCATCATAAAAAAAAATCTTGGTGCCAATTGATTTATGTAATTTGTCAATTTATATTTTAGCTTCTTTTCATGCACAAACAAGCACCCACCGGAGTAGGTTCAGGTTCAGTGTGATTCTGAAGGGATGGGAGGTGGTCGTAGAGAAGTACCAACATGCCTGTTATGACATCATCATGCCACCTATACTTGATTTTGGTACCAGTAGATATTACTATGTCCTTTTTCCCTGGGGTAAAGAACCATCATGGAATACACATGCTTCAAAATAGGGGGGTGGGGGGAAGCAACCGGGGCAACCTTCTCTCTTTCTTCTCCTCTTCCTCGTTCCCCTTCTTTTTCCCCTCTCATTTCCTCCTTTTACTTTTTCTTTTTCCCCCTTTCCTCTTCTCTTTCCCTCTTTTGTTCTTCTCTTTCGCCTCTTTTTCTTCTTTCCTTCTCCCTTTTTTCCTTCCCATTTTGGCTGCCCCTCCCCGATTTTTTTTTGTGTCCTGGGTGCACTTTCCCCCACAGCCCCCCCCCATTGGTTACGCCACTGCTGAATGATCTGCAATATGTGTGAAGTCGCATGCATGGCTTGTGACATAACATGATGGATTGTAATGCACAATTTATTTTTGCAAGAATGTAATTTTTACTGTGAAGAATGCCCCCAAATAAAAACCTAGTGAAAATTTTCCACCATACAGTAGGTAAACTTAAATGATATAAAAATTCAGAAGTTTTTGCAACACATTAATCCCATGGGTTATACACCACTAACTAGGATGTCCTGATGCTAAAAAACACTACTTTCTTGCACAAGACTTTGGTAAAAACTGCTATTAAGTGTCTGAAAATACACTAGTTTTATTGGAAAGTGATAAAATTTCAGGACAGACATGGTAGACTTGTATGTTTCTCAATTAAATGGCATTTGGACAGCAAATTTGAGGTTTTGAACTCATGATCAGCCATACCATCTACATGTATAGAGCATCTCGTGCTGGGCATTTTGATGCACTTTATGTTTAGTGATTCATAACAAAAGACATTTCTGGTCACCATATGTTGAAAAGCTGGTCATTCGGTGAATTAAGCTTGTAATTTGACTTGAGATTGGTGTATTTCCTCTCTGAGAGTTTTGAATGGGCAAGAAAGATGCCCAAAATTGCCAGTTTTTCCATAAGACCATGAAAAAAAAAGTTTGTCTCAGAAGACCGAGCGCATTTTGTTTAAAATTGGTCTATTTAGGGTTTGCTCACTTGAAGTGTTTTGAAAAATTTTAAGAAAAAAATGAAAATTCGGCCGTGAAAAAGTGGGTCAAAAAATGCAATAACAAATTATAAACACATTTGCATTTTTCACATTTCTTCTGAGACAAACTTGTTTTTTGCTTAATTGAGTTACTATTTTACCTATTGGCTCACAAATCACACATGAAAAAGACTAGAGCTGCATTTCAATTGGTTATTGAAATTAAAATATGATGTCATCATCCAGTCAGAAATGCCATACATGAAAGACAGGTACTGTTGCTCAAGGGAAGGGGGTTAAAATTTTGAATAAAACTCTAAAGATTTTGTGAAACCCTGAAGCATTTGTTAACAGGCTTTAACTCTTTTGCCAAATTTAGAAATGCAATATAATCTTTCATATTCAAATAAATGCCCTGTCAAAAGACTTGAGTGAACCTAATGTTGCATTCAACAACGTTTGCTTCGTACGATTTCAACAAGCAGGCCCCTCGTCGCAGATCGAGAAAGAAATAAGAAAATATTAAAAGGTCTAGTGTGTTTATAATTTGATTGTGTGGCCCGTAAAGTAGCGTAATATGTCACGGCTGGAGTATAAGTATGCTTTGCATTCGATAAACTGTCACATGACGTGTAGTAGGTTACCCGAAATCAAGTCAATTCCGCAGCATGATTTTTTTTGGTGAATTTGAATTGAGCTGCAAGTCTGTGACATTTCAAAATTTCAGCAAATTTAAACATTGAGCACGGGGAGCTCATGATCAAACTTGCCTTCATTTTGGCAGTTGGTAGCACAATATTCTTTGCGACGGAGATCTTGTAAAATTTAAAACAAAAGTTGTGTGCACAAATAAATCTTGTTTTAGAGTCTGCAGGGAGCAAGATGTCTGGACCTGCAGGTTGTGTACAATGCCAAGTGGTTTGGCCAGTAGATTGCTCATTTGGGATATTGTCCTTCAGTGATGGTGATATTGACGGCCGATTATTGTTAAGTGATGACGTTTGTGGTGCGGTCTGCAGGTAAAGGGTGGTTTGGATTTCTGGGATTGTGTAGGAGTGCTGTTCTTCACAGAGGCTGAAGAGATATTCTGAAAATGCAGATTGGAGAAATTTGGGACTGGCTAGAGGGGTAATCGCTTGGCGGCACACCGTATGCGAAATGTGAGAATTGGGCTAAAAAATGAATGGTTGCCAAAAAAAAGTGAAGGCAGATATGCGCATGTTAAAATTGTAATGTTGTAATAGGTAGTAACAAGGTTGCGGAAGAAACAATGACAAACAATAATTTGCAACTATAGAAAAACAGTAAGTTATGAATTCCTTTGCTTTAAAAATGGCCACAACAGCAAAAAAAATATCCTTATGTAAATATACCCATTCTGATGCTATCCCTAGGGGATAAGCGCATGGGTCACTGTTGGCTTAACACTGTAGCTTTATCGCTCCTATACACCCTGGCTTGTTAGCTTAATTGGTAAGACTGTAAGAGCGCCGTGCTATATAGTAATGCGGAGGTTGCCAGTTTGAAATCCGGCCAAGCGCACTGGTGATTTTTTTCAACACTTGTGTTCGTTGGCCCATCTCCAGGGAAAGATTAATCCAATATTTAAAAACAGCAACAGGTGTCACTCTATTTAGAGCATATTGATGGCAATAGAGCTGCCGACAAATTTTGAAGGAATGGGAGAAGTCAGAGTTAGCCAATGTTTTGCTGGAGGTGAGAGGTGATGAAGACAGAGTATTGGACAAACAAGGCAGGATCCATGTCACATTTGAGCAAGATTAAACTGCTTTTTCCATAGTACAGTTTAAGCAATTGATTGATAAGAAGAAAATTATATGTCTGAAGTTTAGCCTCTGGAAGTTTAGTTATCTTCCAAGTCGGTCAGGCTAAACTGAAAGCTACTTGTAAGGAAGTTAAAATGCTCCTACTTTAGACAATAAAACCATTGAAGTTTGTAACAAGTGGGTTAACAGTTTGTCAGTGTACTTAGCATTGTGCAGGGGCGGGGGAACCCCTTCAAAAACTCATCAATTTTGACCCACTTTCAAAGCCTCTGATATTTTATACTTCTTCTTTGTATCTTCTGTGTGTCTTCAGTGGTGCAGAGTCAGGCGGAAGCCTTCTGCCTGGCTAACCCATTTGTAACAACCCTATCACATACTTTCGTATCCCTTCCCTTCAGTAGCTTAAGGTGCATGCGGTAGTTTTTGCCCACCACCATGCTTCAGGGGCAGGTCTCCTCACTAACCTCAAAGGGTGGTATAGCTGATTATTTTTTTCTTTGCTTTTAGAATTTTCCTAGAAAACTGAAAAATATGAAAAAATTTTATATTTAAAAGAGACGTAGCGAGATTCGAACCGAGACCACTGTATCAGTGAGATCAGCTACGTAACCACAAGACCAGCGAGGATTGGTGGGCCAGATTTGCAATTCTAATCCTTGTGAAACATTTACGGAAAAATCGCTACTGCTATGTGGTCATCAAATCAATATAAGACTAGCTGCGCATCTGGAAACGGTTGCCCACAATTTGTGCTCCAGGAGCATTGGTAGTGGTCAAAATCTCAAACTTGCACTTAGGGTACCCAGTTAAAATAAAAATTTTGTGAATTTTTAATTTTTTAAGAATATCACCAATTATAATAGTGAAATTGTTGACAACAATTTGTGTTGAAATGTGGTCGGACCTACCGAGCTAATTAACAACACTGCAAGTGTGGGCATGGATGCACATGGCATGATGGCACGTTACAGGTATAATGAGTCATTCATGCACGTATCAAACCATACATGACTTACATTCTTATTCTGCACCAGTGCTATAAACTGGCACACACACTGACATTCACATGCATGAAAAAAAGCATTTGCAAAATACTGGTTATCGGTATACATGGAAGCACACCACTAAATAAACTAGTGTAGCAGACGACGTCAGTGCCGAGGACCGTGGTGGCGTCCCAAATATGTCCCTTACCTAAATGAAGAGTCACAAAATGTGAGCAAGTTGTGTCTTTAAATGAAATTTGATAATAATCAGAATGTGTGGACTCGTAACAAACCATTTTGGGGGTAAAGATTTTTTCGGTGCATTTTTATATAATTTCGAGGTTTGGGGGAAACTCTGCAATTTGAATTTTAGTACGATTTCAACTAGGTGTGGACGTTTTGGAAACATGGCACATCTTTTGATGCTGCTCCATAGCTCAAAAAAAGCAGCCTTCTCATACGACTTTTTTCAATTTTGTTGAAGAGCTATGGTCCAATATCTTCAAAAAAAAATCCGTTTTGAAATACCCAGTCGCTTTTGCTGATAAATTGACCGTTTTGTTTGCTAGGGGTCATTTGTAACACAAAGTCCTATGGGAGTTATGTAGTGGTGTGATTCCCTACACAGAATTTCATGCATCACATAATAATGGCCAAGCCCGGATTGTTTTTTTAAGGTAGTCAGGTCACAATAAACTTGAATGTTTTCTGCCATGTGTAAGCATCAATCTTTACTCAATTTTGAGCCGATGTAAGAATTTTGCAAGTAGATTTTGTAATTGGTGCATAGAGATCGAATCAGTTTCCTACCTATGCGTGATCACAGGTTTTTACTTATTCACGACTCACTATCGTAGCCGCACACAGTCACTGTATTAGTGATAAAATTTTGCAAGCCCATGCACTCTCGTCTGTGTACAATGGTACTCTATTCATTTTCAAAACAGCTAATTCAAAGGGGCAGGCTGTAGCCTAGGCCTAGGTCTAGTACAATCATAGCATATAGGCTAGGTACATGCTTTTAAAAAAAATAATACTAGGGCACATTCGTGTAACCTGGGGGGGGGGGGGTAACGCTGGGTGTGTAACCCACACGTTGGAGGTGTCTCAGCGCATACAAGGCTTCCATGAAGAAATAGACCTCTTGTCTCAACTAGATGTATCACGCATTTGCCATATGCATGAAATGGGACTGTGCATGAATCCCGACTTTCACTGTTGGTACCCCCGCTTTAGCAAGGGTGGGTTTCAAAATTCTAAAAAGTGATACCCGGGTGGTTTACTGGATTTTATTGCTATAAAAATGGTGGTTTTGTAAAAAGGTGGGCAGAAATAAAAAGAGTGGTTCTGAAAATAAAATGCAAATTCCTATCGTGCCATCATGTTTGCCATGATTTGTCCAATTTGACAAATTAAATGTCATGACATCCAACAAGTTAGTTTTTACCCCTACATACCATACGTCAATTTTAATGAACAACAAAAATTGGTAAATTAACCCTTTTACGCAGTAGTATCTACACATAAGTGTAAAAAAGAAGCACACCTGCAACAGTGTATTAAAACAGTTGTAGAATTTCCAATGCATTATAAAGGGTGGTTATTACTTTTCATATAAAGGTGTTTTTTTTCATAAAAAGTGTGGGTTCAAAATAAGATGGTGGGTTACAACAACCACTGCCAACTATGCATTTGTCCTCTGAGGATCGTGGTGTACATTTTTTTTGGAATGATCCCCAAGTGCAAAGAAAATTGGAAAGCATGAGCCACAATTTTAATGGATTCATTTTTTAGTCCTGCATTGTTATAAAAATCAATGAGGAGCAAATTCTAATTAAAATCGACCTTCTGAGCAACATTAAGGCAGTTTTAAACCTGTGCACCTATTACCTGTAACCTATGGCAGCACATCCTTTCTATCCATGATGTGATTTGATTGATTGATAGATATCTCTATTTCATTGAGTTAATCACAGAAGAAAAGGTGTACAGGATGTGTTAATAATTCCACCAAAAATTACTAAAATTGGCGTAATTGGTTGCTTTTTTGAGGCCACCTGGGTTCATACACCGCAATTTAAAACTGAATTGGGTGCATTGAAGCATCTTTCTACTGGAATCTGCCCAATGTGTGGAATTGGGTGGATTCATTTTAAATCACCCCATTTGATGTAAATTGGTGCTTTTAAATGCCATTTTGATAGAATTTGCTCATATCATGGCCTTCAGAGTTGTAAAAGCCAAATCTGGGTCTTTGTAGTGCTTCCTCTGCCCATCCTTCTAATCTAGATCTTTTCTTTAACACAATTTGCTATTCTTCAGCAGATAGCAAAAATATAAACATTGTTTGGCAGAGCAGTTTTGACATCATTTCTGGTCTTTATATTTTGGCTACAATAACTTGTACTGATAGAATAACCATCGTAATTATTACACATGTAAAGTATCTGTTGTCGTCAGTAAATTTTATCCATTGTTCCCCTCTTCGCATCACACTACTAATTATACTATGGGGTAACGTTAAACACGTTCTGGGCCGATGCACAAGTTACTGCTTGGCGCCGTTATCTCCAACAACATCTTTATGGCGCAAGTGCTGTACTAAATGAATGACTACACAAAATGGTTTTTGTGATAGTTGTTGGTGCTTTTAAAATGAATGTGAAAGTGTGTCAGCGCATATGTGGTGGTGGGTAACTTAGGACGCGAAATCCAGGGGGCGGTGTGTATGGTAAGGCATGGCCACTCATTTTGTTTGTTCTCGGGCGCAAGGTGTGTACAGCTAGTCGGACGTGATGTGCGTGAACAAACTATGGTTCATATCTTTTGTCGAATGGTCTAGTGGGGCGATTCACACGTGTCGGAAGCTTTATTTGAAAAAAGTGCAATCTTTCGATGCTCGGTAGCTCAAAAATCACCTTCATCAGTGCTTTTCATTTTTGGTTGAAGAGCTATGGTCCTAAACTTCTCAAAAAAATCGTCAGTTTTGAAATAACACCTCACACGGTCGCTTTATAGTCGGTATCTTTGGTAGAATTGCTGTTTGTTGCAGTTCATAGGTCCGCAGCTTCAAGTTTGATGGTGCACAGCTTTATTCGGCGGAGTTATTTAGTGGTGTTATTCCCATACTTCCGCAAGTTGAACTCACCCTGTCAAACTATGGAGGTATCAAGGAGGAGGTTCATCTCGCAACTACATCGGATGAATATTTGTATAGGATATCTCAATATCAAACCAAGTTGCCCATGGATTCTTGCGTGATCAGCGAGTGGAACTACGTCTGTGTGGTGGTATAGTCGTCTAGTCGTGCGCGATGCGTAATTGGTTCAAAGTATGGTGCCGAAACCTCTACTAGCTTGTTTGCGCTTATATTCGAGTGGTGTGCGGATCTCGTGCCAAGGAATTTTCTTACTATGAGCCTACTCCACACGTCATAATTGTATGGGCACCACTCGCCAACACATCATATGTGAGACATTTACCCGTACATGGAATAATTTCATTCTGATGATTTTGGACGCACGCTATCGTATAGAACGCCATATCAAGAAGACGAAGAGTAAAGTATGTTCACATGTAATGACATCTCCTTGACAAAATCACTGGCACAAGATGGGGTGCCGCCACATACCCTAAGATCGACTTCACTACCCTTTGCATGTGCAGAGTATGGCCTGCCCTGTATGGTACAGATCAACCATTGCCCATAAGTTGATCCAGATTAAATGCCCCCTGCCAGCTTATCGCAGGGTGTCTTTGCTCCACCAAACTTCCGTCGTAGTGTAGCGAGCATGCAAGGCGTAGCTGCCAAGTATCATGTGAAGCACTTTGATTGGCCCGACAGAGACTGCAGCTGCCTCAAGCCTTATAAATCCAGAGAGAGTTTTTCTAAAAGCTAAGTCCCAACCGCGACCCCCTGAAACAGCTCTACTGAGAAGTTTAAGAGAGCTACTTTGAGAAAAGAAGACTTTGCTGCAAGCAATACCATCTAGTTGGTTTTGAACTGGTGAGTATCTTCCCCATGAAGTGACTCCTTCATGGGCTTAATCGGGAGATGTCTCAACAGATGAGAACCAAAATCGGCCTATCTATGTCCCTTGGCAGAAGTGTGGGCTACCTGGAAGCAGTTCAGGTCTACCTTGTGTTTGGGACAGCACCACGAGTGGACACATGGACGATCTCTTGGGGTCTGCCCACTTTTGAACATAATGGTTCACACACAAGGACCTTACCAAGAATTGTGAAGACGCCATATGGTTTGTACCCACTCTCTGGCTAGGTCATATTTGAGAGGGCCAACTGTGTTTGGACATGATAAAAGAATATATGTTTGAAGGACTCTAATATTCCATTCAGTTTGTGAGTAGTTATCTCAGAAAATAAAGAAAAACAAAACACACAATATTGTAAAAAGCGATGCACAAGAGATGTCAGTGAGAGAGCCACACCACTCCACAGGCATGTCATTGAAGGGATGGTAGCACACTAAATAATGGCAATGTCTTGATAAAAGTCTAGAGGAGGTATTCAAAGTAGTGACACAATTAACACTATACCAAACAACCACAGTATTTTACCTATGCATTGAGAGTGGGGGCTGGGGGCAAAGTAGGATGGTGGAAAAGGGAGGATGAAGAAAGAGAAAAGGAAAGGAGAAGGTGAAAAGGAAAGAGGGAAGAAGAAAAGTGGGAGTTATCACTTTCTGCACATTAATCATCCCGCAAAGCTTGTAGCAGTAATCTGGATAATCATATCCCCAAAGCTGGTACAGGATTCAGAAACCTCTGGAGCTCCCCCTCGTGATGGATTTGATTTAGGACAGCTTGGTTTCCTGTAGCATTATCTCAATGGCTCTATCAAAGGTCCTGATTCATCTCCGTAAACAAACTCTATCTGTGAAACTTCACATGTAGTAACATGCACTTGATAATGTTGTAGCAGTTTTGGTTTAAAAACATTTTGTCTCAAGTCACAAATGTTGGCTTTAAAACAAACAATTCATCCTGGTTTGGTTTTGAACCTTAATTCTTTCTTCTACGAGACTGAGTGTAATCTCAAGAAATTATTGTTTCATGGGTGATGAACGTTTCCAAACATATAATAACTTAGCACACTTGCACTCAAATATACAGGCAGAATTGAATGGCATGTTAGAAGATTTGCCCCTATCTGGCCTAAGGCCTATGGCAGGCATTTATAAGATGGTCCGTGAAGGTGTTGATGGCTTCTTAAGTGTGCACATTAACACACACATGTGGCGTGGCGGGATGTCTGCAAGTTTGTAACCTCATCCTTTGCAAGCTTTGTCAAGTTTTATTAGGTCATCCCCGGGAGGTGTTGTAAAAGCTATACATGCTAACAGCTTGGCTTGTTTGTGCAAGGCTCGTAACTAAAATACATCGGGTAGTGAATATGGAGAGCTTCTAAGCTGAAAGGGATGATGGTAGGGGATTTTTATTTGAAATAAAAGATAGGGAAGGTGTGCAATTGGGAATCAATTTTTCTGTCCCATTGGAAGGGTTAATCATCTAGTATAACTCATTTTAGTGCAATGTGTTTTAAAGTGCAATAGCTCCATTTTGTGCATAAATTCCCATCAAACATTCTATTAGGCCTAGTCTTTGGTCAGGGGTTCTTGAACGGGATGAATTTCTTCAGCAGGTGGCACAGTTGCCTGAAGAACCATGTCAAGAGCCACTTACTCAAGGAAAGATAATCGGATTACCCCAATACATGCCGGCAGCAATTATGTACCACACGTGGCAGCTATTGCACATGAGACTATTAACCTCTGATTGCAATCGGCCCATTCCATAGGGCATTCTGATTGGCTTACCATGTTGGTTATTGGCTCAAAAATCCACTGATTTTGGAAAAATGGGTTAAAATGGTCATGGTCACAAAAACTCCATGTGACCAATGACAGAAATTTGGTGAAGAAGGCCCGATTTTGTACCTATCTCTGGCTAGGTCATATTTGAGAGGAGGGAACCACTTTGTTTGGGAACATGATAAGAAGAATGATATGTTGAAGGACCTCTATATTCCCATTTGCATTTTCTGTGCGATTTATCTCATAAATAAAGAAAAACAAAACACATATATGTAGAACGGCGATGCAACAGAGATTCCAGTGATAGAGCCACAAACCACCGCTCCACAGGCAGTGTCATTGAAAGGGATGGTAGCAAACTAAAATAAAGTGCAATGTCTTGATAAAAGTCTAGAGGAGTATTCAAAGTATTACCAATACACTAAACAACCACAGTATGTTTACCTTATGATTGAGAGTGGGGGCTGGTGGAAAAGTAGGATGGGGAAAAGGGAGAGGAAAAGAACGGGAAAAGGATAGAGAATAAAAAGGATAGAGGGAAAAGAAAAAGTGGGGAGTTATCTCACTTTCTTTCCTTCTCTGCACATTAACATCCCCAAAGCGGTACGGGGGGGACTTGATATCTCGCCCAAAGCTGTCATGATCAGAAACCTCTGGAGCCCCCCCTCGTGATGATGAGTTTAGGACCTTGGTTTCCGTAGCATTATCTATCTCAATGTGCTCTAATCTATCAAAAGGTCTGAGTCTCTCCACAGTAAACAACTCTAATCTTGTGAACTTCTTCATGTAGACATGCACTTGAATAATTTGTAGCATTTTGGTTACCAACATTGTCCCTCAGTCAAAAATGTTGCTTTAAAAACAATCAATCATCCTGTTTGGATTTTGAACCTTAATTCTTAATCTTCTCGATACTTGAGTAGTAATCCAATCAAACTTATTGTTTTCATGGATGATGAACGTTCCAACCAGTATACACTTGGCACACTTTGCACTCAATCAATAATACAGGCATAATTGAATGGCATGTTAGAAGCTTTGGTTTGCCCCTATCTGGCCTAAGGCCTATGCAAGGCATTTATAAGATGGTCCGTGAAGGTGTTGATGGCTTTCTTAAGCATGTGCACATTAACACATGGTGGCGTGGCGGGTGTCTGCAATGTTTGGTTTAACATCACATCTTTGCAGCTTTTTTCATTTTTATTTAGGTCTCCATGGAGTTGTTGTAAAGCTATAAATGCTAGACTAGCTTGGCTTGTTTGTGCATGCTCGTAACGAAAATACATGGGTAGTGAATACTCCGGAGAGCTTCTAATCTGAAGGTCTGATGGTGGGATTTTTTATTTGAAATACAATATAGGGAAGTTGTCCAGGTGGAATCAAGTTTGTCTGTCCTTGGAAGGGTTAACCAAACAGTCTAGGATAAATCATGTGAGTGCAAGGTTGTTTTAAGTGCAATACGCGATTTGTAAAATATTCCCATCAAACATTCTATTAATTATGCCCTAGTCTTTGGTCAGTGGTTCTTGAATGATTCTTCCGGTTCCAACAGTTTGCCTGAGAAACCATGTCAAGAGCCACTGACTCAAGGAAAGAAACTGAGTACCCCAATACATGCGGAACACATATGTACCACGTGGCAGCTATTGAAAATCGAATATTACAATCTATGATTGCAATATGCCTTTCACTAGGGCATTTCTGATTGGCGACCATGTTCGGTTATTGGCCTCACAAACTCATGAGGGGAGTTTTTGACAATGGTTGAAAATGGTCATGGTCACACAAAAACTCATGTGACCAATTGACAGGTGGGTTAGAGTACATTTGGTTTTAAGTGGTAATTTTGTCAAGGCTGTGTTTTTTTAGTTTTGGCGGCACAGGAATATTGAAGGGAATTGTAAAACAAAGAGGAAAAATAAGATGAAATTTGCCATTTCTATGCTTTTTATTTTGAGTGAATTGTTCCCTGGGGTAATCAAAATAAAACAGGGAAGGATAATACGCAAAAGCATGGGACCTTTTTTTATTTATAATAGTTGTATTTAAAAGTGGTCCAAAAAATATTTTTGGAAGAAAGAAAATATGCCAATTTGAACCGATACAAAAAAATCAAAACCCATTTTGAAAATTTGGTTGATTCTAAAACCCATGCTAAAAGGTGGGCTTAAAGGGGGTGACCGATCATGGTCCAATTGTCATGTGTTCTACCTCACATGGAAGCATATCACCAAAAACATCAGATTACAATTTTGGGTAAAATGGTTCAGTTTTGGGTTTTAAAAAATGTGACTAAATTGGCCCATAGGACAGGAGTGTGTTAATGGAGGTGCTACACCACATTTGAAAACTTTTGGTTGTAAAATTAATAGGGAAATAATTCCTGGGGCCTAAAATTTATGGGTTATGAGAAAAATAAGAAGGTTCTTCTAATACCAACATCTCAATTTGATTAAAGTGGGGGATGATTGTTGATGGTCACCACCTTAAGTTGGTGATTGGTCCACCCACATTAGTTGGCCTGTTTCTCCCCATGTGGAAATAGTAAATTTAGGACATTTTTCCACAATACGAAAAATTGTCCCTTCCCCAACCAAAACTGTGAGGTCCTCCCTCCCACAGGTCACAGCTGATAGGATTCTTATCTAAAACAGGTCTGGAGTGAATAATCATCGCATAATGTGAAATATCGTACATCCTGCCTAGTTCAGTAACTCAGGTAGTCTATGGTGTTCGCCTGGTTATTGAAGGGTTAATATGGCGATTAGTGTGGCAGAGACAGGGATTAATGAAACGCTGTTGCGTCCGTGTTTGACATTAAGTGAGGCTATAGCCTTTGATTTCATGCGTCAACTAACAGAGCTCTGGGCACTCATGGTGGCAAAAGAGTGAACTGAGACCCGTGTACTGGTATTTGAAGATATCTCGAATAGATCAATTTATGTGATAATCGATTTTCAAATTGTTGCCATTACGTGACAAAACATTGATAAGTAGAAATAATTAGAAATAGTTGTACCAAATAACATGGGATTAATGTGACGTTACAAACAGATCTATGCGGCCACATTGTGGCAAGACCTTTTTTTTTAAAAAACAGGCAAAGCATCGTTCGTTTCAGTTTCATCTGATAAGTCATACCCAAGCTCTCTTTGATTTCACTATAATGAGATGATTTTACAATAATTAACCAGTTTTGGCTCGCCACATAGACTACGCATTTTAATCAAGTTGCCACTGTTATGTGACTGACGAGCCATGCATTATTCTGATTGTCAAGCAGCACCGCCATTCAGGTGGGAAGAAAAAAAAGGATAAAACATCAGATGGTATTTTAGATATTGATTGGCCAGTAATTGCTGTTTATGACAGGAGGAAAACTGGGAGTTCAAAGCAAAAAAAGAGGGGTTTTTTTTAATTAGAAATTAAATTCTGAAAATACACAAAAATCATGAGTTTTTAAAATAAAAATATTTTTTATTATTTGAAGGGGGGGATGACCAAAGATGTTTAACTGTTTGTCCTTATTTGTCCCATTCAAATAATTTGGGACAGGGGACCTATCGACTATGAATAAACCGACAATTCAGGGTTTAGGGGTTTTATTTTTCAGTCTATAGGGGCATGCGCCATATGAAGCATATTGGTTTTAAAGGGTTTAAGGTTAGGGTTCTTACATTTGGTTTGATGATCTTGGACTACAAATACTCCATGGGATCAGATAATTTGAACATTTGGCAATTATGGGTCCAGTGGACTTCCAAGTTAAAAACCAACGCAGGAACCCATTTTTTTTAACTTGGTCATGTATTTCTGCTATGGCCTGAAATGTTAAAAAACAGTATTTGCAGTGTATGTTGGTTTAAATAAAAACAAAGGATATACTAAAGCAAACTTGTGTATGAGTGCTTTTAATTACATAATTAAATCAAACAATCTAAATTACTATTCAAGCTGCAAGATGTTTGTGATATAGCAATTTGCTTGACACATGGACAGTACGATATAAAAAACAATTTGGTGATCCCATATAGACCTTAAGTCAAATAAGGTATGGTCAAGTCAAAGCCCTTCAAGTGTGATGCGGAACCCGCTTTCTGGAGATAAATTGATCCAGATCGAATTAAATGCAACCATACAAAAACCATTTCAACTAGAGAACGGTGGCCATTTGAAAAATAAAAACAATTTGGAAAATAACAAATAATAAGGACCAACTCTTTTCAAAAGCAAAACAACAATAGTATTCATTATTTTTGGCATGGGTTTTATTGACAATAAAAAAAACTTATATCATTGATGCTTAAAATCTAAGTGTGTTAACATTGGACAAGTGCTATGACACAAATTGTGTTATAGGTTGGCCATCACTGCACTGTGTGATTTTCAAATTCATAGCTGGGTCATTCCACCAGGTTGGGCCGCACTTTGTGACATTACAAGGAATATGTAAAATGCATTTTTAAGTACATAATTTCAGTGTCATTGCATTTTAATAGGGTATAAATTGATAGTATGAGGGTGAAAAATGTATTAAATCATTTAAAGCCATGAACAACTCGATTTTATTTTTTTGAATTTTCTAGTGTGTAAGTTGCCATAGACATTTTTGGACGTAACATGGACACTACGTCCATGTTACATCTTAATGCAACTGTACTCAAAACCCTTTCATTTCATTTTACCAAAGCATAACACAAGAAATACTTTGGAGTAATTTTTCATCAAATGTATATCTAAACTATATGTTTAGAAAGCGATTAAGTTTGGAACTGCTGTTCGGACGTAACAGTGGACACCATGCATGTTTTTAAAATATAACTTTTACAATGAGCAGTACATGATCAATCCTTTTAATATTTCTACATTATTGGTTGATACACATTTGATGTAGGGACACTCAGACACTTTTTATCCATACTTTGCAGTGACACAAGAAAATGTTTCAAAATTGTGCAGACGTAACAGTGGGCACCACGCCCCAAATAACCACAATATCCTCAGCTAAAACAAAAATAACCTAATTGCTCTCACTGTGAATGGTTTAATGTTGTGAACTGTATTACAAGTAGTGACTGTAGGTCAATTTTGATGGATTTTAAGGTAAATTAGTAAAATTTCTGATGCATCTAAAATTGTACTAAAAGTGGACACCACATGTTACGGGGAACACCTCATTTTTGATGGGTCATACTATGCATTTTGGGATAAACTATGGAAAAGGAAATGAATAATCATTAAAAGTTGATCAGTATTGTTGTAAAAATGATAAAAACAGGAAGATTAAAATAATCCATAAATTGTCCAAATTTGCAATTAATGTAAAAGTTTTTTTTGTCACAAATTTAACCTCTTTTTTTGAGTCACTTCCTATCTTAATTACAAAAAATCTGAAAAAATAAAGCATAAATGGCAGTATGTTTGGTATCATGTTAAAGACCTTATAAATATGTATCAATTGCATAAAAGTAACTTCTGAAAATACTTTGCATCTAAAATAAAAATTGAATTATATTCCTAGGCTATAGCAAAATATGGTTTGTCCCAACCTGGTGGAATGACCCAGCTGCGAATTGTACTTGACCATCTCCTATCCAGGTACACACCACCAATTTGAACAACAAAGAATAATGCGAGAAAATGGATGACCTATAACAATGTTTTCTTTTTCACAGTCAATCATTTATTATTTACCATCTCCTACACCAGAGTGCTAGTCTAAGCCCCAAACTATATATATTTAGGACGTTGAACTGCACACTTGGAAATTAGACTGTGAGGTGCTGGTGTCTAGCTTGCCATAGGGATAGACACATTTCCCATCTGTGGGGCCTATATAGTATTATCGGCACTAAATATGCCAGAATTGTAAAGCATTTCTTTTTGTTAAGTGCTTGCTTCCAGTAAGACCCAATTTGTATTGGCCTGTACATGTACCAAAATATGCACACAGCCAAGAAGTATTGGGTACTTAAGTACTAGGAATACCAGTGTACAATGTTGTGAAATTTGCTGTTTTTGTATGGGACATACTACAGCCAGGACTGGCTTGCTGTTTGCCATTTTATTATTGCCAAGGCCCTTCTTGTAAAGTTCTCATTAATATTGCAAACTTACGGTGGCAGACCCTGGATCATCTTTTCCCCTTTTTAGTGAACACTTGCAAAGAAGAAGTTACCGTGGAGTGGGTAATAATAGCTGCAGCTCATTTGAGGCAATTTCTGTGATGGAGTCTTCAGATAATGTGTGAAAATGGGATTTTGGGGACAACTAAAACAACAGAGAAGCAGTTTTATGACAGCGATAATAATAATAAGGGTATTGCTTGGTGATCGGCCTAAGGTTCAGGCCTCGAACCTAGCATCATGCTCGGTAATCTTAAATTCGATAAACAACTTTCTTTTACCTCACAAAAGTTATATACATTAAGACTTTAATCAAATTCAACCTTAATGAATTATATAAATCATCATGAAATCAACTTATATTGAATTGGCTCCTAATACGACTGTACTACTCCTGTTTACACTTTTCACAGAAATGATTCGATTATGACCTAAATGAATTCGATACAACTTTCTTCTTCACTCAGACAGAAAAATTGGGACCTCGCCGTTGAATTTTGAAGCAAAATGTACCATACTTTGTGTTATCAATTCCCATTGTGGATTAACAACTTATTTCAGTATTAGTTAAATATTCACCAAGTCTCTACCATCAGTAAAAATGAAAGTTTAAAAATTCCGTACCTGCTGCCTTCAACAAATAATTCTTCGACTTTTTAAACTCGACCTTGGAAATTCCTTTGTTTGTCCATTCTTGTACACTTTTGGCATAATTACATGGGTGCTGCAATTACATAAAGGGAATCTCAAAAAATATAAATATGGTGTCGCCCGAGCTTCAATCGTTTCAATTGAGATTGTCGTGCCCAGGGACACAACACAATGGACTGCAGCGGGGCTCAAACTCAACGATTTAAATGGTCTTAGGATCGTGTGTCCTGTATTTTATCCTGTGGCCACACATCTCTATGGAAGTTTCTATAAAACAGAAACTTTGAATTAACATACCATCGGACTTAATCCAATCACTGAACAGTAAAGAGACAATGAAAGATTTTCCCAGAAAGAAGCGCCCCCAATTTTTAATTTTTTAGGTTTTTTCTTTTTTTAAATTTGGAATGCTTAACCATGTATTAGAATCACACCTGAAGTGAATAAGCCGAATACGCCGTCTTTATGTAATAAGATGATGATTTATAACTTCTGTCGTGCAATAAAAAGTAAAAGCATGGTTTCAATGGGGAAACGATTCCGATACAGGCAATTCAAAACAGGTTTGCGGTTTTTTTTTTTTAATTTTTTACCATTTTTGTCCTATAAACCTTCGAATCGTTTTTGGTAGGTGGTCTACAACCATCCGTTGAATTTTGAGAGACATTCGTATCCTAAAAAAATCTCCTCCTGTCACTTTAAAAATTGGTTGAGTGATTCTTTGAAAGATAGTCTCTGTTACATAACTCTGACAGTCTACCATAAAAGCAGTAATGTAGGTGTCAATGGTTACCATGAACCCACACCCTCATTTGCATAGCTTACTTTAATTTATTCACCTTTTTAATGCATTTTTCCTTCTACATCAGAAATTGATTTTGTTTGTAATTATTTTGAGGTCAAATCATTTCATTTAAATTTTTTCACTAATGGATTGTCTGGTTGGCTGTTCTGTGTGGATGGATGTCTGTAGCTATATCAAATGAGTGTACTATGCACTTTACAAACAAAAACCCACAGTGAACTTAAAACTTGGTAGGACAGTAGACAATTATGCCTGCTCCTCCTGCTGCTGTATGGTTTGCATCCAGATATATGCATGTTAATGAATACTAATCAGCTCATTTGCATTGACTATGCAACTAATGTTTGGGGGCCATCTTGATTAAGATTGAGTCTTACTTTAAATCTTTAGATGGTAAGCTCATGACTCAGGTTGATGCCAGCGTTAATAGCTGTGATGAGTATACAGGATGCATCTGTCAGTGTTTCATCACATTGTCAGGAGCTAATGAGTCTTACTCTCTATCTTTAGCAGAGAAACATCCCATCTTAATCAATCTCCTTGTATGCATTTATTTGCCTTTAGGAGGTCGATATATTCCTACGTACCGTACGTGCTAATCCCACCATACCAACAAGGCAGGAAGACCCCCACCCACTGCCTGGCGGCTGATAATTCGGCAGCTTCCAGGTGGTAAGATCCTTGTGATAGCAACATGTGGCGGAGCTCTTCGGTATATCTAAGCCCACAGCCACGAGCCGCACCCGCCGGCAGCCCTACACACGCCACTACTCCATCTGGCAGCTAAAAAATGGGGCACGTGTGTTACAGGTGAGTATCGACCTTTATCATACTACTAGCTGTTACCCTGGTAGATGCAAAAGCAGATCACCTACACGGGCGTCAGGCTCTGAGAGCTATTGGGCGGCCCATCCAGCACAATGCAGCCTTGTAATGGGAGTTCTGCTAAGTGATCCCACTAACCGGAGCTTCTGCAGCCCCTCCCTCCCTCCGCAGAAACTCCGAAGTGAGTACTGCGCTCGAGCGCAAAAGCATAGCGTAGTGCTGCGCCCGAGCGCAGGAAACACTCCGTCACTATATAGTGAGGGAAAAATCCTGCGCTCGAGCGCAGAAAATCCATATGCCGTAGTGTCCTCGCCCGAGCGTCAGTACCACCCTCCGTCAACTATATAGTGAGGACAAAATCCTTGTCCTGCCTCCGAGCGCAGAAAATCCCTCGGCGGAGCGTCTGCGCCCGAGCGCAGGAAACACCTCCGTCACTATATAGTGAGGGAAAAATCCTGCCCTCGAGCTCAGGAAATCCATAGGCGAGTGGCTGCCCGAGCGCAGGAAACCCCTCCGTCACTATAATAGTAGGAAAAACCCTGCGCTCGAAAGCAGAAAATATAGCGAGTGTCGCGCTCGACGCAGGAACACCAAACCTTCGTCACTATATAGTGAGAGGAAAAATCCTGCGCTCGAGCTACAGAAAAATCCATAGGCGGAGTGTCTGCGCGCGAGCACGTAAAACTTTTATCGGTATAGTAACAATTAGTACTGCGAGAGTACTTCTTCCGCTTGCGGATGTTTCTGTGCTCGCTCCGCTGGCGGATGTTCTCTTTCGCTCCGCTAGCGGATTTTTCTGCGCTCGCTCCGTGGATGTTCTGCGCTCGCTCCACTGCGGCTGTCTGCGCTTGCTCCGCTGGCGGATCTTCTGCGCCTTTGATCCACTGGCGGACGTTCTGGGCTCGCTCCGCTGGGGGATGTTCTTCGTTCGCCTCCGCTGGTGGGGGGGGTCAACTGCGCTCCTGCTCTACTGGACCGGGGCATCTGCTGGTCAAAATATCAAAAACTTTTAATTTCAAGTTATCTTTTCAGTGCAATGTTTGGTTTTTAAATAACAATTTTATTTTCAATGTAACACAATAATGCTAGGGTGTTGCTATTTTGAATTCCTCACATCCCACCGCTCCGCTGGCGGATCTTCTGGCCCTCGATCCCTGGCGATCTCTGCGCTCGATCCACTGTCGATCTTCTGCGCTCACTCCTCTGGCGGGATGTTCGCGCTTGATCCACTGGGCGACGTTCTCCTCTAGCTCCGCTGGTTGGCTTGTCTTCTACGAACGCTCGCTCCTCTGTGGATCAACTGGCGCTCGCTCTACTGGGGCAACTGCTTGGTCAAAATATCAATCCAACTACTTAAAATTCAGTTATGTTTCATGCTAAATATTTGGTTTACATAATTTTAGTTTCAATGGAAAAAATAATGCGAGGGTGTTGCATTTTGAATTTCCAAATTAATGTTTATTAATAATAATAATAATTTTCTTTATTTATTCACGGTTAAAAACATGTTCACTATAATATTGTTCTTCCACAGCGTCCGTGACAGAAATCACATCATATAAAATTTCCAACTTATTAACAACATACAATATATTTTAAAAGTTTTAAAAATGTTAATAAAAGATACAGAATGATTATTAATACAAGCCCACATAAATTTACAGATTGGTTTTAACCACAAACACCAAGTAATTATAGAATCAAAGTATTTACCAACGTTAAAAGTAAAAAAACATGTACAATCAAGTTCCATAGGACAACTAAGAACAATATCCCCAAACAAATGACAAATAAAATAATAATATTAATAACTGTGTAAAAAGTTAGATAAAAACATATACTATTATAAGAAGTTGATATTGCAACTGATATTGCAACAGAGAGATTCATTGAAACACTATGACAAATTATTACAACATACTAATCTAGATCGCTGATTAAATGAATACTTAAAAATGCTTGATTTCTGCTGCCTTTTTTGAATCGACAAGTAATAGTTTTTTGTTGTAATAAACAATTTTATATATACTGCATATATGTAATGAATTTCATTTCATTTTTCAATGGAAAAAATAATGAGAGGATTATGCCTTTTTGAACAACTTATCATAACCCAACGCTCCGCTGGCGGATGTCTGCGCTCGATCCACTGGTGGATGTCTGTTCTTCGCTTCGCTCCTGCTGGTGATGTTCTGCTCTCGCATCCACGGTGGATGTTCTGCTCTCCGCTCCGCTGGTGATCTTCTGCGCTCGCTCCTCTGGTGGATCTTCTGCTCTCGCTCCGCTGGTTATTCACTGCGCGTCGTTCGCTAGTTGGTCATCTGCTTGATCAAAATATCAAAATACTTTGATTAATTCCATTCTGTTTTTTCAATTAAATAGTTCAGGTTTATACCAAACTTTATTTCATTAAAAAAGATAGAGGATGTTTTTCATTTCAATTTCAAAACTTTATTTTCGATACGTACAATCATCTTCAACAAAGTGTTCTTCCCATGATCGTAATTGATACACAAGAAGAACAACACAAAATGTACATTTAAATGTCTAACTTAACAATATTAAAAACAAAATGATTCCTTTGTTTACCCGTAATGATACACAACAAAAACAATAATAAAACCAAAACTTATCATAAACAACATTGGTTTTAAAAAATTACCCGGATATACAGATTAAATATTAAAATACTGATTATCCGACTGATTAGGGGACAATAAAGATAAAAATACACAAATGGTCCCAAAACTATACAATATAAAACGAATATGATATCTGTACAAATAAAATCAAAAACTATAATTTGCAGTAACATGACGTCAATGCCCTCCGTGTGATATTTTGGCTTTGAATTGCCTTTGCAATGTGGACAACTCATAACCCACCCCCACCGCTCCGCTTGTGGATGTTCTGCGCTCGCTCCCGCTGTGTGTTCTGCGCTCGCTCCGCTGGTGGATTTCTGCGCTCTCTCCGCTGGTGGATGTTCTGCGCTCGCGCCACTGGTTGGATCTTTTGCGCTCCCTCCGCTGTGGATCTTGCTGCGCTCGCTCCGCTGGTGGATCGTCTGCGCTCGCTCCGCTGGTGGATATCCTTCTGCGCTCTTCCTCCTCCGCTGGGGATCTTCTCTTCTGCGCTCGCATCCGCTGGTGGAACTCTGCGCTCGGTTGACTATTGGGTCATCTTGCTTGGTCAAAATACTCAAAATATTTATTCAGTTATGTTTTCAATGCAAATAGTTATACGTTTCTTAATAAACAAGAAAAAAATCAATTCGTTTCAATATACGCCCTTACTATTAATAAAGTTACGTTCTTTTATACAAGTTCATTGGGAATATCGCACTACTCTTTCATTCAAGTAACCGGTCATTCTTTTTTCATGTTTGTTACGAAATTAAAACAGATTCTTTAACTTACAGGTGCATTTGTCGTCGTGAGCCCGTACCTTCTGTTTTATTCATTGGTTTCACTAGTACCCTTGAGAAAAAGCTGATGTCCCCAAAATCTGATTTGATTTCCGATCTTGCGGTTTTGTTTCATAAGCAATATTTCCCACGGCCCATGACGCCACTGTGCTTTAATTTCTGTCCGTTTACGGACCGAAATACAAAATTGCTAATTTTCCTCACCGAACCGTCAAATTTTGCACTAATATTAGGTACAACACATGGAATTACAAGGCTAGCGTTTCTACCTACGGATATTCCGCGCTCGAGCGCAGAAATTTACGCCGTACTAATATATATTACTTTCCGCGCTCGAGCGCAGATACTACTCCTTTACGATTTTTCTGCGCTCGAGCGCAGAATGTTCGCCGTACTATATAGCGACGGGTGGTTCTGCGCTCGAGGCGCGGATACTCCGCCTATGGATCTTCTGCGCTCGAGCGCGGGGTTTTTCCCTCAGTATATATATTATATATATATATAATATATAATATATATATATATATAGCGACGGAGGTGTTCCTTGCGCCGAGCGCAGACACTCCCGCCTATTGATTTTCTCGCCCTCGAGCGCAGGTTTTCCCTCACTATTATTATATATATAATCTATAGCGACGGAGGTGTTTTAGAAGTTGTTTTCCTGCCCTCTCAAGCGCAGACACATCTAGCTATCGATCTATCTAACGGCCGCAATCGAGATGCTGTTCACCATGTAGCGCAAAATGCCCTGTTTGTCATTAGGTTGGGATGTCAGATGATCCTGCTTGAATGTCTCGGCAATACATCAAGAGTTAAAGGGGCGACGACCCCTGTTTTTGGCATGGTAACTTCCAACATGTGACGTCTGAGACTATTGGTCAATCGCACGATAACAGTGACTGAAAAATCGTCCACGCGTTGGTCAACAGAAAGAATGAAAATGGAGGGATATCTCCATATATCTGTGCTTGGTCTTGTGCTCGCGCCAGGATATGTTTTGTACTCGCATAAGAAGCTTGTCGTATGTTCCAGCCAGTCTAAATCCGTAACTCTTTCTCATGTCCCGGTCCAGATCCATATAACAGGATACTCTTCTACAACAGGCTCAAAGTAATTTCGCGTGGTTGATTGGAGATACCAGATTGGCCATAAGTGTGTAGTTTATATATTGTCATGCATTCCCAGCTTGGTCCTTTGGTTACAGAAGTCTTTCTGCTGTCGGCAACATATAGGACCCTAATACTTGAATCCCTTGACCTCTTTGAGTGGCGACCATCTGCTGTGCAGATCGGTTGATGATCTCTTCCTCATGACAGTCATATATTCAGTCTTCTTGGCATTTATATGTACAGCGATTTTTAATTGGCATTCAGAGAAATGAATTAGTGTTTGCTTGGTGAGGCCCGGAAGTCAGCCTCGAACCTAGCATCATGCTCGGTAATCTTAAATTCGATAACAACTTTCTTTTACACTCACAAAATGTTTAATATCAATTAAGACTTAATCAAATTCAACCTTAAATGAATGATATAAATCATCATTGTAAATTCAACTTATTGAATTGCATCCTAATTACGACTGCACCTGTTTACACGTTCACAGAAAATGAATTCGATTATGACCTAAATGAATTCGATTCAACTTCTTCACTCAGACTAAAAATTGGGACCTGCCGTTGAATTTGAAAGCAAAATGTACCCAATACTTTGTGTTATCAATTCCCGATTGTGGAGTTAAACAACTTATTTTCAGTATAGTTTAAATATTCACCAAAAGTCTCTACCATCAGTAAAAAATGAATTTAAAAATTCCAGACTTGCTGCTTCAAATAATTTCGCGACTTTTTAACAGAACTTGGAAATCCGTGTTTGTCTTTTTGTATACACTTTTTGGCATAATTACAAAGGGTCTATGCAATTACAGAAGGAATCTACAAAAAATATAAATATGGTTCCCCGTAGCGTGCATCGTTTCAATTGAGATTAAGTATTGTGCCCAGGGACACAAACAATTGACTGCAGCCGGGGCTCAAACTCACGATTTATAAGGGTCTTAGGATCGTGTGTCCTGTATTTTATCCATTGTTGCACACATGCTCTAGGAGTTTCTATAAACAGAAAACTTTGCTATATTTAACATACACTGGTACTTAAATACATCAGACATTAAAGAGACTGGAGGAAATTTCCCGAAAGAAGCGCCCCCAATTTTTCTCAAACCCGTTTTTTTAACATAGTGGAATGCTTACAATGTATTAGATCACACCTGCGTGATAAGCCAAGTACGCCGTCTTTATGTAATAAGATGATGATTTAGTACTTTCTGTCGTGCACTACATAAATTAAAAGTCTGGTTTTCACAATGGGAACGATTACGCTAGGCAGGCAATTCAAAACAAGTTTGCGGCTTTCTTTGCCTCTGTTTGTCACAATAACCTTCGAAGCGTTTGTGGTATGTGGTTCTACAACCGTCCGTGAAATTTGAGAGAAATTTCAACCGTATAACCTAAAAAAATCTCCTCCTGTCACTTTAATTGGTTGAGTGATGTCTTTGAAAGAGAAGTCGCTGTTACTAACATCTGCAGCTACCCGCATAAAAATCAGTAATGTAGGTTCAATTGGTTACCATGAACCCAACCCTCATTTGCATAGCTTTCTTAATTTATTCACCTTTTAATGCTTTCCTTCTATCAGAATTGATTTTTGTTGTAATTATTTTGAGGTCCAAACATTTCATTTAAATTTTTTTCACTATATGGATGTCTGGTTGGCTGTCTGTTTGGATGTATGTGCTGTATGCGATATCAAATGTCCTAAGCCCTTTACAACAAAAACCCAACCTGTGAACTTCAAACTGGGTAGGACAGTAGACAATTATGCCTGCTCCTGCTGCTGTATGGGTTTGCATCCGATCTAGCATGGTTATGAATGACTAATAGCTCAATTTGCATGTGACTAGCAAACTATGTTTTGGGGGGCCATCTTGATTAAGACGGAGTCTTCACTTTTTTATCTTGAGGTAAGCTCATGACTCAGGTGATGCCAGCATTAATAGCCTGTGATGAGTATACAGGATGCATGCTGTCAGTGTTTCAGCACATTGTTCAAGGAGCGTAATGAGTCTTAATCTCTACTTTAGTCAGAGAAACACCAATCTTAATCAATCTCCTTGTATGCATTAATTTGCCTTTAGGTCGAGATATTACTACAGTACCGTGCTTAATCCCACCAAACCAACAAGGCAGGAAGACCCCCTGACCTGGCGGCTGAATTCGGCAACCAAGTGGTAGAGATCGCTAGTGGTGTGTCTTGCACATGTGGCGTAGCTCTTCTGGTCTTATCCTAAGGCCCCATGCCACGAGGCAGCACACCGCCAGTCAGCCTACACACGCCACTCCATCTGGCAGCTAAAAATGGGCACAGTGATGTTATCATGTGAGTAATAGACCTTTATCATCACTACTATCTGGTTTCCCTGGTAGAATAAAAAAGAGATCTACCTACAAGGGCGTCAGCTCTGGAGAGCTATGACGGCCATCCAGCACGTGCAGCCTTGTATGGTAGTTATCAAGTGATCCCCTACCGGAGCTTCTGCGCCCCCTCCGCAGAACCCTCAAGTTGTAGTATCCTGCTCGAGCGCAAAGAATCCATAGGCGGAGTTTCTGCTCCCTGCGCAGAACAACAAAAAACGTCCGTCACTATATAGTGAGGTAAAAAATCCTGCGCTCGAGCACATAAAATCCATAGGGTGCGGAGTGTCTGCGCCCGAGCGCAGGAACCACCTCCGTCACTATAATAGTGAGGGAAAAAATCTGCGCTCGAGCGCAGAAACCATAGGCGGAGTGTCTCGCGCCCGAGCGCAGGAAACCCTCGTCCACTATATGTGGAGGGAAAAGAATCCGGCGCCGAGCGCAGAAAATCCATAGGCTGAGTGTCTGCGCCGTGACGCAGAACACCTCCGTCACATATAGTGAGGGAAACCCTGGCGCTCGACGCAGAAAATCCATAGCGGAGTGTCTTCGCTCGAGCGCAGGAAACACCTTCGTCACTATATAGTGAGGGAAAAATCCTGCGCTCGAGCGCAGAAAATCCATAGGCGGAGTGTCTGCGCCGAGCGCAGGAAACCACTCCGTCAATATATAGTGAGGGAAAAAAATCCTGGCTCGAGCGCAGAAAATCCATAGGCTGAGTGTCTGCGCCCGAGCGCAGGAACCACCTCAGTCCACTAATAGTGAGGGAAAAAAATCCTGCGCTCGAGCGCAGAACATCCATAGGCGGAGTGTCTGCCCCCGAGCGAAGGAAACACCTCCGTCACTATATAGTGAGGGGGAAAAAATCTGACGCTCGAGAGCGCAGAAAATCCCTAGGCGGAGTGCTGCGCCTGAGCGCAGGCAGGGAAGGAAACACCTCCGTCACTATATTAGTGAGGACAAAACCCTGCGCTCGAAGCAGAACAATCCATAGGCGGGGGTCCTGCGCCGGCGCAGAGCCGAAACACCTCCGTCAATATATAGTGAGGGAAAAATCCTGCGCTCGAGCGCAGAAAATCCATAGGGGAGTATCTGCGCTCGAGCACGTAAAACTACTGTATCGCTATAATAAAAAATATAGTACTGCGAGAGTACCCCGTTGGCGGATGTTCTGCGCTAGCTCCGCTGGTGGATCTTACGCGCTCGCTCCGCTGGTAGATGTTCTGCGCTCGCTCCGTGGATGTGTCTGCCCGCTCCGCCCACTGGCGGATGTTATGCGCTGGCTCGCTGGCGGATGTTCTGCTCTTGATCCACTGGCGGACGTTCTGCCGCCGCTCCGCTGGTGGATGTTCTGCGTGCGATCCGTGGTGGATCACACTGCCGCTCGCTCTACTGACGGGGCATCTGCTTGCGCAAAATATCAAAAAATACTTAATTCATTTGGTTTTCAATGGAAAATAGTTGGGTTTAAATAAACAATTTATTTTCAATGTAAAAAATAATGAGAGGGTGTTGCATTTTGAACTACTAACATCCCACGCTCGCTGCGCGGATCTTCTGACACTCGATCCACGTTTTCTTGCCTGTCGATTGATGGCGGATCTCTGCGCTCGATCCACTGGCGGATATTCTGCGCTCGGCTCCGCTGGCGGATGTTCTGCGATTGATCCACTGGCGGAGTTCTGCCGCTAGCTCCGATGGTGGTGTTCTACGCTCGCTCTCGCTCATGGTGGGATCAACTGCGCGCTTCTACTGGCGGGGCATCTGCTTGGTCAAAAATCAAACACTTTAATAGTATTGTTTCAAGCCCAAATAGTTGGTTTAAATAATTTTATTTTCAATGTAAAAAATAAGGGCGAGGGTGTTGCATTTTGCACTCCTCACATCCCACCGCTCCGCTGGCGGGATCTCGGACTCGAATCCATTGGCTGGCGGAGCTTCTGTGCTCGCTCTATTGGCGGAGCTTCTGCTCTCGCTCCGCTGGTGCATTGTTCTGCGCTTGATCCACTGGCGGACGTTCTGCGCTAGCTCCGCTGGTGGATGTTCAGCTCGTCCGCTGGTGTATCACTGCGCTCGCTCTACTGCGGGGCAATCTGCCTTGGTCAAAATATCAACTACTTTAATTCAGTTATGGTTTCAATGCATAGTTTGTTGAAGAATTTTATTTTCATGTAAAAAATAATGCGAGGTGTTTTCATTTTGAATTTCAATATGTTTTTATATAACTAATAATAATAATTTCTTTATTTATTCACGGTAAAAACATGTTCAATATAATTATTGTTCTTCCACACGTCCGGGACAGAATCACATCATATAAAATTCAAACTATTAACAACAATACAATATTTAAAAGTTTAAACGTGGAAGATCCAGAATGAGTAATTATACAGCCCCAAAATTTACAGATTGGTTACGACAAGTAATTATAGAATCACTATTTACAAAGTTAAAATAAAAATCATGTAAATATCAGGGCAACCTAGGAAACCTAAGAAAATAATACCAACACAATGACAATAAATCATAATATTAATAACGTGTAAAATTAGAAGTAAAACATTACTATTATAATAAGTTGATATTGCAAATGACATTGCACAATAGGATATTTCATGAAACACGTAAGACAAGTTTTTGCACTAAGTAGCTAGATCGTTGATTAAATGAATAATTAAAATGCTTGGTGTTCTGTGCACTTTTTAGATCGAGCATGTAAATAGTGTTTGTTTAATAACAATTTTTATATACTGCAAAAGTAATTAAATTTTCAATTCATTTTCAATGTAAAAACTAATGAGAGGATATTGCCTTTTTTGAACAACTTATACCCACCGCTCCGCTGGCGGAGGTTCTGCGCGCTCGAGTCCCTGGTGGATGTTCTGCGCCTCGCTCCGCTGGTGATGTTCTGCGCTCGCTCCACTGGTGGATGTTCTGCGCTCGCTCCGCTGGTGATCTTCGCGCTCGCTCCTCTGGTGGATCTTCTGCGCTCGCTCCGCTGGTGAATCAACTGCGCTCGTTTCGCTAGTGGGCATCTGCTTGATCAAAATATCAAAATACTTTGTTAATTCAATTATGTTTTCAATGCAATATTTCGGTTTAATAAACAACTTTATTTTCAAGTAAAAAATAATGAAAGGAATGTTTTCATTTCATTTCAAAACTTATTATGTTCGATACGGTAAAATCAGCTTCAACAAATTTGTTCTTCCCATGATCCGTAATTGAATTACACAAGAAAACAACACAAATGTACATTTAAATGTTAACTTAAAATATTAAACAATGCAAATATTTAAAAAAAACCTTATTATAAAAAAAAAACACACAAAACAAAATAAAACCAAAACTTATCATATACACGATTGGTTTTAAAAAGTTACCGAATATACAGATAAATCTTAAAATACTGATTATCCGACTGATTAGGGGACAATAAAGATAAAATCCACAAATGGTAAACTAACATTATAAAACGAACATGCTATATTACAACCTAAAAATACAAAACGATATGCATAACATGACGATCAATTGCACTCGGTGTGATATTTTGCTTTGAATTGCATGTTGGATGTGTGCAACTCATAACCCACAGCTCCGCTGGCGGATGTTGTGCGCTCGCTCCGCTGGGGATGGTCTGCCTCGCTCCGCTCGGTGATTTTCTGCGCTCCGCTCCGCGGTTGATGTTCGGCGCTCGCGCACTGGTGGATCTTTTGCGCGCCCTCCGCTGGTGGATCTTCTGCACTCAGTCGCTCCGCTGGTGGATCTTCTCCGCTGCAGCGCTCCTCTGGTGGATCTTCTGCGCTCTCTCCGCTGGTGGAATTTCGGCGCGCGCTCCGCTGGTGGAACTTCTGCGCTGTTGCACTAGTGGGGCATCGCTTGGGGCAAAAATATCAAAATAATTTAATTCAGTTATGTTTTTCAAGCAAATAGTTTTTATTTTCTTGAATATAAACAGAAACAAAATCCAATTCGGTTCAATATACGGCCCTGACTATTAATAAAGTTTACGTTCTTATACAAGTTCATTGGGATTATCGAACCTCCAGACTCTTCATTCAAGTAACCGGGGGGTCATTCTTTTTTCATGTTTGTGTTACGAAATTAACACCAAGAATTTTTAACTTAAAGGGGCATTTCGTCGTGATCCAGTACCTTCTGTTTTATTCATTGTTCACTAGATACCCTTGAGAAAAGGTATTCCCAAAAATATGATTTGTTCCGATCTTGCGGTTTGTTCATAGCAATTATTTCCCACGGCCCCATAGGCCACTTGCTTTAATTTCTGTCCGTTTACGGACAAGGAATACAAATTCTAATTTCCTTACAGAACCGGTCAAATTTGCAACGTAATATTAGGGAACACTGGATTACTAGGCTAGCGGTCTACCTACGGATATTCCGCCGCTCGAGCTGCAGAAATTTCGCCTTACTAATATATAGTTTACTTCCGCCTCGAGCTCAGATACTCCATTTACGGATTTTTCTGCCTCGAGCGCAGAATGTTCGCCGTACTATAAGCGACGGAGTGTTTCTGCGCTCGCGCGCAGACACTCCGCATGGATCCTGCGCTCGAGCGCAGGTTTTCCCTCAGTATATATATATATATAGATTATATATATATAATATATATATTATAGCGACGGAGTGTTGCCTGCGCGCGAGCGCAGACCACGCCGCTAATGGATTTTCTGCGCTCGAGCGCAGGGTTTTTCCCTCTCACTATATATATTATATATATATATATAGCGACGGAGGTTTTTTAAGTGTTTTCCTGCGCTCAGCGCAGACACTATCTATCTATCTATCTTATCTAACGGCCGCAGCCGAGATTCTGTTCACCATGTAGCCCAAATGTCCCTGTTTTGTTCATTAGTTTGGGGATGTCAGATGGAGCCTGCTGGATGTCTCGAGCATCACATCAATGTAGTTTGAAAGGGCGACTACCCCTGTTCTTTGGGCATGTAACTTCCAACATGGAACGTCTGAGACTACTTGTCAATCGCACGATGACCGTGACCGGCAAATCGCCACGGCGTTGGTCACAGAAATGAAATTGGAGGATATCTCCATATATCTGTGCTCCGGTCTTGCACTCGCGCCAGGATATGTTTTGTACTCGCATAAGAAGCTTGGTGTAGGTGCCATCAGGTCTATCCTGTAGCTCTTTCTTCATGGTCCAGGTCTCAGATCCATATAACAGGATCTCTCTACACAGGCTCTAAAGAATTTCAGCTTGGTTGAATTGGAGATACCAGATTGCCATAAGTGGTGTAGTTTATTGCAGGCATTCCAAGCTTGTCCTTTGCGTGACAGGAAGTCTTTCTTGCTGTCGGCAACATAGGACCCTAGATACTTGAAGTCCTTGACCTCTTTGAGTTGGCTACCATCTGCTGTGGCAGATAGGTTGATGATCGTCTTCCTCATTGACAGTCATATATTCAGTCTTCTTGCATTTAGATGTAGGCCGACTTTGTCTGCAGCATTCTCAGTGATGTTAGTAGATCTTGTACACCACATATCAGATCAGCTGTTAGAGCTAGATCATCTGCGTAGTCAAGGTCTGTGAGATGCTGACCCATGTAACGTCTGGAACGCTTGGGTTTGATGTGAGTCCTTCGTCCGCTATGGATTTCTGACGCTCTGCGCAGGGTTTTTCCCTCAGTATATATATATATGTATATATATATAGCGACGGAGGTGTTTTTTTTCCCTCACTATATCGACTGAGGTGTTTCCTGCGCTCGGGCGCAGGCACTCCGCCTATGGATTTTCGGCGCTCGAGCGCATATACTCCACTATCGATGTTCTGCGGAGGGGCGCAGAAGCTCCAGTAGTGGATCACTTACATACATGTGTATGGTGGGCATGGTTGCCCAAGGCTAGGCCCACCACCGAAAACTGTGGATTGGCATCAGGAAGAGCATCCGGTCAATTATCTTTTGTTCCAATAAATCCTCACACAGCCAGTATTGCTGAGTGTGTATCCGGCCACCCCCGTTAGCAGGGACAAAACCGGATTTTAAAAAACTTTGGCTTAACTTTAACTAACTAGGAAATGATCAAAGCATACAACTTGTCGGACCTAATTTTGGCATTATGAGTAGGTGCAGTGGCCTGCTGAGTGGATTGCCCCTGGTGCAAAGAGTCCCTGGTTCGAATCACGGTGGGAACATGAACTACTGGGATTTGATTGGATTTAACTGGTGAAGCTCTATAGATTAAATATAAGGATTACGTTTTTCCCTTGATGATTTTTGAATTGGCAAAAAACCATGAATCACCTTGTTCTGTTGAAGGGACATAATGCTGACAGTCCCATGTATAGAGATTAATACCTGTACATATGAATTAGTCAGTTTTGAAAAGACAGGGTGTTCAATCCTTCCTGTCTGTCCCTCCTGTAGCTACTCTTGACCCTAATGAACAAAATAGGAATGAACCGTGTAGCCCAGTCACTATCAGGACACAGTTCAAGGGTTGTACTTGAACAGAATGACTTGAGTGTCTGGGTTATTATACCATACCCCCCAAAAAGTGGTGTATTTTCTAAATATATTGGTGAATGAAAGCTACTGAACTGTGCCAAGAGAATTGAGATTTTACTAGCTCATAGTGAGCGATGGCTCTGAAAAGAGCCCTATCCCTGTTAATGTATGAGCACTGAGACTGCCCCATGCTTGCCAATATATTGCTCAGAAGAACTTAGGTCACCACCCCCATAGTGGTGATATGGCAAATTGGTTCAGTTTTGGGTGACACTGCTTTAGTTTTCCTGTACAAACAATCATTTCAAGTTGTGCAATGATTATCTGTATGAAAGAAGAAAATTACTACAATAGTTTCAAAATGGGCATGGGCTACTTTTGTGGATGTGAAATTTTGAAGTTCTGCTGAAAATTGTGCGTTATCCCACCGCATATTTCCAGGGAATTTCTGCTAAAAGGGTGGGATTATACTTTATATGACTAAGTATGGTAGTTATTTCAGATGGTCATGACATAATTATTGAAGAAGGCTGTGATGTATAATATACTTCAGATGGTTGTGAGTTAGTTTAAATGGTTACAAGTCTTTGACAAAAGACTAATGAAATTTAAAAAATGAAATCCATGCAATATTTAAAGAGACGCAAAGAGATTTCTGAAACCCATGCATGCCTTTTCTGAAACTATATTTTGAATAGTTACAATGGTTACTAATATAATGCATTAAGTTACTCCGAAGTAAATAAATTGAAAATACCATCTTTCCGAAAAAAAGGTGATTAAGGATTTTGTCCTGCATCACAGATAATGATTGTTCTCTATAGGGCTGATTAGGACAACAGGCAAGTTCAAAACTTAATTTTTTTGGTTTTCTTTTCTAGAAACATTTGAAATATTCTCAGTAGGGCTTCTGCAATCAATAAACCAGGAGCAAATTTAGAGAAATTTGTATCCTCAGAAAATCTCCTTGTATCCTTTTAAGTGCATCTGACTCAGAACAACAGACTTCAAATTGTATGTACCATAAATTGGCATCCACAATTTCAATTTCAAATTCAAATATGAAGATGATTTTTTTTAGATCAACTTGTGTACCATTTGTCAGTGCAGACAATAGCATACTTGTACGTACATACGTCACCAAACTATCAAGAAATACAAAAGAATTTTACAAAATCCTCTCTGGATTCTCAGTTTTGAGACAAGAAAGGATACAATTTTCAGAACTAATGCCAAACAACATAAATAAATTCTATGTGTCAAAATTTTAATTTCATGTGTCGAATTTTAATTATTTTAAAAAAATGTCACTGATGCATCTACTTTCTTCATTAATATCTTTTTATTTGAAAAAAAAATATCAAAAACCTGTCATACATTTTGTTAATAAGCCTTAAAACTCTATATAGTGAAGATTGCAACTTCAGAACTGTAAAAATAAGCTGTCCCGGGGTGAAATGTTAAAACCTAATGTGTTAATTTAAAAAGTTGCATTGTGTATGTACGTAGTTGTACGTATACATACTTGTACGCTTTCTTCTGGACTGTTTGTGTAACACCCTATAGTGTAACCAAGACACATTGCTCAGACATTTTAGCCTTGCAGTGCCATGACATCTTGACCAACTGCAGGAAGCTGTATGAGGTATACTCCAATTTCTGACGGAGCAAGATTTAAAAAAGTGAGATAAATTTTGTTTATTTGTGATCAATGTTGACAGCCACCTCATTTTCTGTGAAAATACAACAGCAGTGTTGAAGTTTAATTGCTATAGTTGATCATGTTCAAATATAAATCAAGCCGTAAATAGCTGATGAAGACAAATAGATTCTTGGGCAATTTATAAATTTCCCTCGTTACACTAACGAGATGGCCTCCCTCGCGGGCAAATCAATCGTCCGGCCACCAACATCAATCTGGAATTGCTCAACCCGATAAGAGTGGACACTAAATTATTTGAGTTGCTGTAAGAATTCTAATGACCACTTGGCCTCTAGGCTTACAGAACTCACACTGTTAAAAAGGATTAATGGTTATTTTAGTAGTACGTAATGGTAACCTGTTTTTTGTTTTTTTATAAAGTAAGTAATTTGTTATTAGGTAAAAGTCAAGGCCCTAGTATTGTATTTCTTCTCAAATCTCAAATCTAATTTCCATGCAAAATATATAACCATTAAATGTAATTGTATTGCTATCTTCTGAAGATGTCTGGCGGTGTGTTAATCTGTGGGAAGTTCTGCCATTGATGGTTACTCAGAGGGGATATATGATGTAAGGAGCCAATCAGGACATGCGTATCATGGTAAAGAACATTTTAACGGTGACTTACAGGATTTATAGGTATATTGTGAGGTTATATCATGTATACCGTGTAATGGAGATATCAGAGCTACTGTAGAAAGTTATAGAGGTCTTTCACCTCACTCATGCATAACCGATAACAAAAGGGTTAGTTCCCGCAGTATTCCTCATTAAGATGAATTTAAATTTAAACCTGACCTCAAAGTACTGTGATATTCAAAGTGTGACACAATACGTTAGTGCTAAATATCCAAAATGCACATGGCGTTCTTTTAGATTTAGAAAGGTCTCCAGAAATTTGGGAATGGACTTTACCATCCCGGCAAGATGGCCGCTTAATCCAAAAGGTGGAACACCTCTATTGGACTTGAGGTTAAGGTTTGAGATTTATGTCAGTGTCAGAAATCTCCAGCATGGCATGTAGGTGAGGGACAGAGAGAGAGGGGAAAACGTCACCCTTAGGCAGACAGTCAGGAAGGAGAATGACATTATTTAAAGTTACAAACCATGTAACCATGATAATGTTAGAAGGTAAACATTGAAGTGGAGCCCCGCGTTTATGGGCACCTGATCGAGTCTTCAAACCTTAACAACTGCCTTCAGAAGAAAGCACTACATGTTAGATAAAGTATATTTTGCTTGGAAAAAATTTGAGAAGAACTAACAAGGCCCTTATTATCTCTCTAGTGATGCACACTTGGGTGTTTTTTTTTTTATTCCTGATATCAAAAATGTTATAAAAACAATGTTATCTATCCTCTGCACTAAATTTATTTTATCATTGCCCCAAAAAAGTACTTTAGGGGGGTATTTGGTTATAATAGAAAAGTATTCAGATATTCAACCATTACTACAATTACTAATCTAATTTGAAAAACAATTTGAGACATTTACCTTTTTTGAAATATCCAGAAGAAATCCAGTCTTGACTAGTAGCTGGTGGAGTGAATCATTGCCCCATCATTGGATCTGGCCAGAGAAGAGACGGAAGAGGAGAGTATCGCCAGGCAACTTCAAAAGACCTATATGTGTGCGACCGGGGACGGTTCCTATTGAATTCAGGTACCCAATTAGGATTAGAGTCACAAAGTCCCGCCGGAAGTTAATCGATTTAGTAGAGGTCGTGCACGGCGGCCTGCGCCAACCTCATATGGTTTCCAATGTAAACAACAACAACCCACAGCAATGAGCACTGATCCGCTCATTTCGAATTTGTAGTTCTCACGTCACTGAAATATGGGGAAAATAAGACCGCCTACTACAGGATACTATGCCGATTTTTGTTGATGAGATTAATCATAAGTTCATGAAGAGATATGGAGACAAAGAATCGGCAGAAAGTGAATTGGTATGCACGTGTAAAATGCCCGCGAAACGCACGCGGGTGGGTAGTATGATCAAATTTGACGGGGACTGTGCCGGGGCCCCCACTGTGGAGAATGCCCGCCGCGCCGGGGCTGCGTCCCGTGATGAAAGTGATGCCATTTCGAAGTTATCCAATTCAAATCTTTATACCAATATACCCGTAATGTCATTGTATCGAGGACCCCCAAGGGCCGCATCAATAAATTCGTGGGAGGTTTGTAATTGCAGATGGGGGATAATTTTTAACTTGAAGTGAACATTGGTAATAACGATTCTGTTTCACGCGTGTGAAGATGCATGAAAAGTAAAACACACAAAAAAAATGAATCGGAACACGTTTGCCTATAAGTTTATTAGCGACGAACTCAATGTTGTAAATAGCTGTAAATTTCTCTAAATTAACTTGTAGGACTTGTAAAAATCGGGAAGAATATGGAGATTTAGGCCTAGTATGAGACCACGTACTAAGGAACACCAGAGATCAACTTCTGACCCAGACAACTTTTTCTATATTACAATTTTTATTTTTACATGCACTGATAATGCATTTCATAATAGGTATATAGATATTATTAAATTCCAATACCTTGAGTAATCCTCATAATCTATAGCTAAAATTCAAAAACTTTATACCCTTACCTATTGGCCTCAGAAAAATGCCCCGGAATACCACGTAGCCTACTACATTGCCGAGATACACTCCTCTTCCTTCTCTTCTCTGATCTGGCACTTTTGCAGATTTTGAAAAAACAGTGGACCAAGTAAAGTTAAAATCTCATACATTGATGTTGTGCGTTCTATAGACATGGTTAAGATAGCAAATCGAAAGGTGTAGTGATAAACATTCTCAACGTATGTAGCAGTCATGGTTGAAATAGCGCAAAAAAATTTTACTAATAATAGAAAAATGAGGAAAATTCATACATTTTTTAAACACCAAGTTATTTTCAAATAAGTTAGTATTGATTGTAGGATGTGTTAATTTCATGTTTTAAATTTTTTTTGCCAGGATGTTCCTTTAATGTTTCAAGTGCACCTCCTATCTATTTCAATGACTATGAATAGAGTGGTTGATTGGATTATTGTTCTGTTAAGCTGATATCCACACCCTAATATCCCACTATTACTGCAAGTACCAATACTCTAGCAATTCCTAATACATAGAATTTTTTGAAAAGGCGGCAATTTGTAGTGTTATTTTGTGGAAGCATTAAAGGGAACCTGGCACATTTTTGCAGAGGATGCCCACCAATTTTAGAGTTTAAAGTCAATTTAAGTGAGTTTTGCTTGTTCTTCACGTTACTTATTTTTGTAATTTAATGGGGAATTTCGTGATTCTCAGCCTCGTCCCACTTACTTATCCGCTAAAAAAAGTTGAGATTTTATAATCATGTGAACTGTTAACGTTAGTAATCATGTGTAACTATCTTTATGGTGCAAATTCAAGTCCTATGTGTTAGAAATTCGTAATTTTTGTATTTTCCTGGTTTCATAAACCTACAGAAAAAAAATTACGCATCGTGGGCCTATGGGACTGAGGCAAGTTGTGAATAAGCTTTTTTCCTCCAGGATATCTAATGAAGCAATGAATAACGGAAGGCCTGGAATCACAAAAATTCACCTTTAACATTAAAATGAAATCTTTTTGACGAAAAATAAAGGCACATGCTTGGAAATGCCCAAACTGACTTGGGCATAAACTGAGGAACCTCCATATGACTAACCAAAACTGTTTTAAGTGCTCATGGGGTGATTCCAGAAAAAATTGCCACCCCCCCCGTCCGCCTATAGACGGGCTAAAAATTGTGTTCACAAATATCTGGAATTCCTGGCTATCTTTCCAATACATTATCTGGAATTTCCAGAGCGCTACCTCTTCCGTAAATTCCTGGCAGGAAGGTTAACACTACGGTCTCCGTAAATTCAGGATATCCTAAACTACCAATGTAAAAAACATGGAATTCTAGATGATTTGTTTAGGAGGTAAATAGAGGTTGTTGAAAATAATTGATTTTGCTGGGAATTTACCTATCGAAAATCATAAAAAAAACTGGACTTCCGTCACGGCCTCTCATAGCCTAAAATGGCTTGAAATATTCGGCGCAACTCGTATTAGACCTTTAATTCTGGGAATTTCTGCAGTTTTTTAAAAGTGACAGAAAGTCTGGGGCGTCCGCTTCTTACGGGGGGGGGGGTCTATTTTTTTCTGGAATAGCCCAATGGAAGGATCTATTCGCTAGAAGACCTAATGCCTGGATATTTGCCTGTGTCCCTTTGAGCCAATGCATAGTAGTCATAGTGAACCGCACAACCCCATTCTTTACAGGCTGGGTGAAAGTATTTGTGAAATATTTGTCTGTGACATGGCAACATGGTTGCATGAAATCAAAAGCTTCAATGACATATTTGCAGTATTGCTCATATGAACATAGTAAATCTGTCAAGACACTCATGTCATAAATTGTTTTTCATTTAAGTTGTTGGGAGAAAAATACATTTTCATGTATTATGAACTGTTTAGGCTTATCAGATCAAAAGTTAATTTCTGATATAAGCCAAAATCTGATATCTTATCGAAAATTGACTGTCCTGTTTGTCAGATACTAAAGTTTGGATTAGAAAATTTAAAGGTGCAACAAGAGATTTCAAGTCATCAATATTTTCTGTGATATGTAGTGATTTCATATACACCTGGCACAAAAAGTATCTCGGCATGTTTTTCGATCAGTATTGTGCCAAAGTCGGACCATTTTGAAAGTTTTCGAAATATACATTTTGTTGCCTATGTCTTCCTCTTTCATTTAATAGCTGGCTTGTAAAAAAGCATGCAGAAATGGCTGAGATAGAACGCCCGAAAGACGGTAAACCCCAAAACCAAAGTTGCAGTTTTTGGATTTTTCAATGGGGCATTGCAGTGTACTGGGACACGAACACGCGGACCACAATCAATATTGTAAGTAGGCTTTCTCGCTCATTCAGTCGGGAAACCTCTTTGTGTAAAATCAATACACACGTATAATTGCGTTGTACCACACAGTGACCATTGAAAAATCCAAAAACTGCAACTTTTGGTTTGGGGGGTTTGCGTCTTTCGGGCACTCTATCTCGGCCATTTTTGCACGTTTTTTACAAGTGAGGTGTTAAATGAAAGAGCAAGAAATAGGCAACAAAATGTACATTTCGAAAACTTTCAAAATGGTCTGACTTTGGCACAATACTGATCGAAAAACATGCCGAGATACTTTTTGTGCCAGGTGTAGATTAAACAATCAATAAATTCCCTACCTTTTATTTAGATACAGAAATAGCTTAAAATGAAACCAAAATGTGATATGCTTATATTTCAATAGAAAACATCTATAGGCTGAATTTCGTATTTGCTCCTATAGGAAATTAGAAATTTCACAATTTTTGTATCAAAGAAACCGTTCTCAGCTTAACCCTTTCAGATGGCAGTATTTTGATAGAAACGTTACACCATGCCAAATCAGAAATTTTTTCACAATTTTTGTGGGCAACCTTATTTGAAATCTGCTTGTGCAACCTTTAAGGGACCCTGGTGGAAAATTGTAAATATTTATACATTCTATCTGATTTGTTTGAAACTAAAGAGTTATACCCTTTTGAAATCTCTGATCAAAATTAGATTCTTATTGGTTGTCAAGATGTTAGAAAGCTTAATATTTGGAGCGACATGGGCTAGTTGAAATCTGCTCCTCATCTAACCTTAACAAGATTCTATGGCAAGTTGAATGTTACGCTGATCAACTGGGAGCACTCACAGGCGATTTGAAGCATTTCTGAACTTGAAAAAACGCTAACTGGGATTCTTTCTAGCGTGACTTGGAACGTCTGTGGCTAATATCGTAGGGTAGCCTTTTCCGCTTTCAATTGTCACTAAAAAAAGATAACCCCAATGATGCTAAATGCAAGTAAATTCCATACCGACTGGCTTTTAGGAGGGTGGGGAAAATGTGAAGGGTATACAACTTCTTCCCTGCTGTGTAGGGCAATTGTACCCTTCAGCTCTCGTAGAAATGTGCTAAACATTTATCGTCGAGCATCGGCACCAGCGGAGAATTTAAACTGGGGTGCCATTGCAGCTTGTTTGCCTCCCTTGCCCCTTTTTTTTCCTACAGTTGTCCGGCATTTCCACAGTGGTGATCATATGAGGTGGATGGTGGCTACGGCTACAATGAATTTTGAGATATCAAATGGTGTTTCTATTCTTTGAATTGTTGGAATACTGCTGAGTTTACTGGTTAACCCTTGCACGATCTGCCTGTCTTTCGGCATTTAACACTATTTTTGATTGGTTCAATTGAAGATGTCCATGTATGAGCAATCAGAGCTACTGTAAGAATGTGTATGGTTTACACAGAGTATAGAAGCACGACATTTGAGTGTTTACTCAGAGGGTTGTCCCATGATTAATTCCCTGTAAATCAACCAATTGGACAGATGTATCATGGGTGGGGGGGGGGGGTGTTGAGGAGCAGGTCCAGAACTGAGATCCAAACTACAGTCCACATATTTTTAAAACAATTTTGATACATGTATGCATTGTGTGAAACCCAGAGACATTATATACCATAATTTTTGTCTCTGGTATGTCAGAGTGACATCACTGGCCATCATTCCTTGTGCATCTGCAGCTTTTTTGCACAGATGATGAATTTGAATTTTTTTTTTATATAGAATATATTTAATATATCGCTCTGACATTGAAAGTGGATTATACCCTCAGTTGCATGTAGCGGGCAGACTTATGCGTAGAATTGGACTTTTTGGTCCTTATTATTACCCAATCTCAATTTTTTTTATGACTTCATGTGGCCCTTTTGAGGTAAATGTTGGGCTCACAAAAACATAGACCCATGTCTATAGGCATTTGATGTTTTAAAAAAACATTTGCAAATCTTCCCCTCCCTCTTTTTGTTTCTCCCTCCTCTCCCTCCCTCTTTTCCTCCTTCCTCTCCCTCCCCCTTCTCTTCTTTACGCCTTAATCTCTCTCTCTCTCGCCCTTCTCTTCCCTTTCCTTTCTCCCCTGTCATATCTTGCCCTTCCCTCCCTTCCGCTATCTCTTCAACTCTCTCCCTCATCCCCTCTCTCTCCTCTTTCGCTTCCCTTCTCTCTTTTCTCTCTTCCTCATTCCTATCCCTCCTTCTTTTCTCTCTCCCTCCCGGGTTCATGTAAAACAGTTATCTTTGAAGGGTGAGACTGGAAGAGAAGATGTCACTTTTTAGAGTTTTACTTCTATTATACATGCACCATCACATTGGTGGCAGACTTCATCTTGTCCAACTGCCCTTGACATTTGCAGGGTGTCTTTGTAGTGGTCCTTATCACACTTGAATAATACCTCCAAGTACTATTTTGCCAACTTTTATGAATCAACTTGGAAATCTTAAACATTTATGTTCTTTTGTTCTTGTAACACATCAGTGGAAACGGACCTGTACTGCAAGTGAATAAACAGTATTAAGCATACTGTTTTGATTTTTGCTCACCATCTTTTGGTTTCATGTTTTTTCTCCTAAAAAAATCTTCTCATGTGCTTTTCACAGCCACATAGTAATTCCGCGCAGGTTGGTTGTTTAATTTTTAAGCTTACACAAATATTCTCAAATATCAACAGGTTTTGAATAGAGAATGTAATCTTATTTTATTGCCAAGAGCACTTTACATTTCCGGATGATATGGCATAAGTGATTCTTGAAACGTATATTTCCAATTGAACTGATAAGGTCCCAAATGATAGCGTAGGTGGATGCGGGACTTGTCTTCAAGATTGTGCAAGCATAATATACAATACACAAGAAATCAGTTCTCCATGTATTCTGTGTATGTGGTTGTTGTGGACTTAGTAGTGGAGTGCCTATGTAGCTACTCCACGACGAGGGAGTTATAAGGTCATGTTTAATTGTTGGCAACCACTAGAAATGTATTCTACTTACTGGGGGCGCGGGTCTGACTATTCAGAAAAACGAGTTGCCCTTTGTCCGTTGACCTTTAGTTACCCTGCCAGAGGTCAAAGGGCAAAGCGGTTCTACACGTCCAAAGTATATCGACCTTGGTAACCGAAATGGTGGCAAATTCATAAGAATGTTGAGTATATGAATAATTTATTTTGTTACTTGAGCTTTTGTTTTCTTGTATATATGCAAATAAGCACTTAGGGACATGCATAAGTTTGCCGTTATTCAGACCTGTCCATTCCTGTCCAACAGCAAGATTTTAGGCCTCATTTTTTTCGCACAATGTATAGTGATCCCTACACAACCCCATTAATAATGCCCATGGCTAGTAAACAAAGGTTGTTTTAGGAAAATGCGCAAAGAAAATGTTGATGTATGCTATAGACAAAAATCCATGGACAATTGTTTTTATAACCGTCAAACAACCACGATTCGCCCTACAGACAAACGTTAGAGTATAACAGTTATCTTTCAGTCCTCAGTCTATTATGTGCATGATTTGTTTTAATTATTCCTTCCATCCAGAGCGGGTGCATTTCATGATAAAGGGAATATCATGCACGCCCAAAGACACGTAAAAGGGGTATTTTTTTCAAGATGTGCACGATACCTATAAACGGAAAGGTAGCGCAAAACACTGACATCTTGAAAAAGGTGTACTTTTCACACTTGAACTTACATAGGGTACGGTTTGGAAATTTCGAGTTTGTATTGTATTCGGCTGATTCTGTGTAACTAAGCTATTAATTACTACAAAAAACAAATTGCTCTTGCTTAGGGTCAAATATTGCCAATACTTATTACAGTAGGTTTTAACACTATCATAACTGTTTAGGGGTGCTTTAGACCTATCAAATTACTTGTACTTGTTTACGCGGTACTTTTTGGAACTCTTTGTTTAGGGGGCGCGGGACTTTGACAATGGTTGTCTACTTTTTGGTAAAAGCATTACTAACCCCCTAAAATGGTTCCTTTTTGAGCAGCTCATCACTAAAATGTGGACTTTCTTGTCAAATTTCTCTATCACTTTGGACCATTTTTAAGGACAAATCACATACAACTCGCCCTTTTGCACCTTATGTGGGATTGTGGGGGTGCGTGTGTGTGTTTGTGCGGGGGTGTGACGGCGACGCATGCATCTCAAGATAATCATCCAGTGCCCATATCAATAACTAACTCAAAAGCTTAGTGTAATGATTTTGAATTAGGTAGATCCAAAAATCAAAACAAACACTTTTTGACTATTGCATACAGCAGAGTTTAAAATTGGTTCCCCGTCCTTGGTTCTTTTGGCATCAAAAATACTTTCTGATCTTTAAAATGGCATCTTCCATCTACAATGCAAACAGTGCACAGTTTCTAGACACAAATCTGAAAATTTCAGCAATATAGAAGTGCTATTACTTAGAGCAGCCTAAGGATACAAGTCATACCTGTACGATGCACCCACCAATGCAGTTTCCCGATCCAAGAGGCGTGACAGGATTTCCCAGGAATAATGTAATGCTATTATGGGGTGATGAACCATTATAACACATGAATATCGGGGTGTTTGGGGTCCCTCCATTATTGCAATGCCAAAGTGGTTTATAGTATCTTGGCTAGTTTTATTGCGCATACACTCTCTACATGTACACTAATACCAGGAAAATAATTGAAAACAGGTTGGGTGTTACTGGGACTTACTACAGACATCAATCTCATTTTATATCCCTGACCCCCCCCCTTTTTCCATGACAATTTAGTATGGCAATGGTTGTTTTTCAAAATTTTCAATTTGTTTTGAGCAATTAGTCATTTTTCTCATTAGAAGCCAAATTTTTCTAACAATTTAGGAAAATGAGTCGAATCTCCTCAATCTGAGTCAAAATTGCAAAAGCTTAAAATGTTAAAAATTTTAGGAAAAAGGGAAAATTTTGGGTTAAATTTGGGTAATATCTACGAGTCCGTTTTTTGGCAACAAACTGATAGCTCATGGGTCCTACTTCAGACCCGCTCGGAGGCACTCCCTACCTAACCAACGTGGGCCCCCACCCCACGGGGGTATAGGATGAACTCTATACTTGATCTTCTTAACAAGAAGTTCAGGTCTCTGATGGAATAATTAAATCATCTACCTTGACCTGAGACATTATAACTGTATACCGACTTTTGTCCTCTGAGTGCAAAATCGGGTTATTTCACGTGTAATAACGACGATTCCTTCCATTTCTTGGTTTTACTTTACTTAACCCATGATATTAAATATGCAATAATAATGGGATTTTAGCGTAGAGGGTTTATTCACTCTAGTAGAGTGGTTATAGATGAATGTATTGTGCAAAAACTTAAGGCCGAACTTGTTTGCTCTGGACAGGACTGGGATCTACAGAAAGGCAAGTTTATGTCATAGTCTTGTCTCTATTAGGTTTTTTTGCCAATAACAAGAAAACTAAAGGTCAAATAACAAACTAAATATATACAATTTCCCTTATGCAATTTGCCACATTTTGTAGACGTTCGAATATACTTGGACGATGTATGACCATTTGACCTTTGACCTTGTGTCAGGTCACTAAAGGTCAACGGCAAAAATGGCAATATCTTTTTTCTGAATAGTCCGACCCCGAGTATCCGTTTTATAGTGGTTCCAACATTAACCTGAACTTCACCAAATTTTTTAACATAGGCCCCTCCACTATAGGTCGCTATGCCTGCGTGATGAATACATAATCTTGAGGCATGGTTTAGATGAAGTTTGCCCCGAGGTAAGGAATATTGATACCCATTCACAGAGTATCATTCTCAGGTTTACATATATACTTACCAGCTTGTTAGGGACTTTGCCTGTTGTATGAGAAATGACATCTTGATTAGAAGGTATTTGTTTTTCAAAGTATGAGTAGTAGTAATACAAGTAAAATCCGGTTTTGTCCCCGTTAACGAGGGCGGCCGGATACACCTTACACTCAGCAGCACCTGCTTGACTCCCTCCTTCACTTCACCCATTCATTGCCTCCTCCATCCTCAACCCAACCCTTCAACTCTCCTCCTCCACTTGCTTCGTCCAAGTCTTCTTTGGACGTCCCCCTCTCATCCTCCAACCTCCCACCTCGAACTCAAAACCTTCTTACACCTGCCCGTCCTCCTTCCTCAGATTGTGCCCATACCAACGTACACTATTTGCCTTCGCCCAACTGTGTCCACACCGCTTCTTCCAAACCCCACATGTTGCATCAAGTCCCCAGTCTTCATCCTATCATCACTCACACCACACTTGCAATGTCACGTTGTCCAAAATTTGTGTCGGCCACTGCTTAAAATTGTTTTAAAAATAAATTTTGCACATTTTGAGACAATTTTGCACGGTGTCAAACAGCTGTGTTGTCTACTGATGATGAACATCAAAATAGGGAAAAAAAATGCAGATTTTCATTCTTATCAACACTGGTTCTATAAGGTCTTACTTATAAATATTGCCTATAGCGACTTTGCCTTTGTGCTGGTGTGTTAAACTATACCTGATACATACGATATCGCTTTCCAAATGCACAGTCGTGTATATAACTTTACTCCAGAGCTTGTGTGATAAATTGTTAGTCCAGTCCTGGAGTAATCGGTTCCCTTTTGCACATTGTTTAATAATGGCTTTGCGTGGGACTTAGCCTCTTAGCTTTGTGCGAATAAAGAATACCCTAGCAATCCAAGCATGTATAAGAAAAAGGAG